>CAOJBK010223226.1:0-10444 GCA_948294925.1 Codiaeum variegatum
GTTACCTAAAAGCTTTTGGTTCTAGCTCCTTTACTTGAGAACTTAAGATGCAGGGATTGGTTTTGGACTTTGAACTCTCCACACACTTCTTATACAAAGATATAAAAGATGATTTTGTGGTTAAAGAACTCTTCTTCAAGAACAAACTCGAATCTCTCTATTTGGTGTGGTATTTCAACTCTCTCTCTAACTCTTAGAGATCTCTCTTTAACTCTTAGAGAAGATGAGTGAAGAAGAAGATGAATAGTGATCACTTCAAAATCATTTAGGGAAAATAAGAGAACTTAAAAGCTCTTTTACCTTAACATATTCTCACTTTTTCTTAATTTAAGGAGGAGAATAGGAAATGTGTCTATTTGACTTATTGACCATTTAAAGTTAAATAACACTTAGGCATAATTAGTAGGAACACTCCTTAATCTCTAATTAAATACATCTAATGTGTATTTGGTTAATCATCTCATGATTAAGCCTAATTATTTTTATTTATTTGTCCAAAGCTATTTCAATTAATCATGCCCATTTGTATCTCATACAAACTATGACATAATTGAATTAACCCCTTTATGAATTAAACTTTAGGACATACTAGGGTCTTTGTAAATTTAATTATAAGTTTAATCCAATCATCATTAACAATTAATTAAACTCTTTAATCAATTATTAATATGATTTAATTCCAAGCTAAGGGAATTGCTTTATGGTGTGTGATTTACTAGGTTCATGTTTTAATTAGCAATGGGATAAAGAAAACTCTTCTCTTTGTTCTAAGTGTGTAATCCCATTGCAACTTAGTCACATAAGTTGTGAGTGACGCCTAGCATATCATATCATGATTACCTAATTAGAAATGAATGTCGGCAATTGTATCCTTGACATCGCAAGGACCTCTCAATCATAGTTACCGTGCACTCGAATCCTTTCATTACTGATTCCCAATCTTAGCTAGGGTCATGGACTAGTTAAATCCTATATGCCAGATCATATGACTTCTATTTGGTTCAAATTCTTGATAAACTGATTCCTACTAGAAATTCTTTCTAGTCAATCTTATCTACCTCGGCCAAGGATTTGAGTATCAAGAACAACCAGAAGTCATAGGATTCCTTCCTTATTTATCTAAGTTAATGAATCCTTTCTTAGAGATCATTTATCTCAACATATCACTGATTATGGCCACCACATGCCATATATTAATACTTGGATAGCATCGGTATGTAAACAGTAACAAACCATAGCCACCAATATGTTAGATAACATGTCACCTTAAGTTTAAGGATTATATGCACAATTATGATCTAGATGGTAAGATATTAACTAGTGGATAAAACCCATGTATCTATCATCTAGTGCCATTATTCAACTTACTCATCACATGAGTATGTCCACGTGTTGTCATGACATCACATGTCTGTAGCATAAGACTCACTACCTTCATACCAACAAGTATCTCATACTTATTATGGATGAAAACAAAGGTGATGATTTTTCGAATTAATGACGTTCCTACTAATAATCCTATGACCATGAACTTGCTTTAAAGTCTATGGCAAAGAGAATCTGTCTCTCATATTCTCAAACTCTTTGAGAATAGATTCTCTTACATAAGACTTAAGGAACATATATACATTAATCATTAAAAAGAATGGAATCATTAAATGAAATATATTTATTAAATTCCATTAAACGATTAAGATTATAACTATATATACAATATACATGCTCTAGGGCATTCAACCCTAACCATTCCCTCCCCAAGGAGAAGGGTAAAATACATGGCAAGGCTAAGTCCCTTCACAAGGAGGATGGTAAAACTCTTACCAAGGAAAGGTCCCTCCCCAAGGAGGAGATCAAAATCCTTTCCAAGGCAAGGTCCTTCCATAAGGAGTAAGGAAAAACCATTGCCAAGGCAAGGTCCCTCCCCAAGGAGGAGGGTAAAATTCGTACTAAGGCAAGGTAAGTAGGAGGATAGAATCCTTGCTAAGGTAAGGTCCCTCCTTAAGGAGGAGGATACAATCCTTGTCAAGATAAGATCACTCTCTAAGGAGAAGGGTCAAAACCTTCTTTAAAAGAAACAAAATCATAAGAGCTAAGGAACTATTACAAGGAGAAGAAAAAGAAAAGTAAATAGACTTGTAAAAAAATGAATTTCATTTATAGAACTTTTAACAAGTACAAGGCTAAAGTGGGGATCCACTATGTAGGTACCCATACAACTATTTACAAAGAAAAAATATACAAGTATAAATTTTTTATGGGCTATCCTATGAAGATCCCATGTGGTGGATGCCCCTCCTCCGGTCATGCCACCCTCTGCCTCATCCTTGAACATGCCCTCACTGGAAGTGTACCCTTGGGGTGTTGTGAGACCCCGCTCAAAACCGCGTGGTCGCTAGCACCCTTTCGAGTTTCTGGCTTGAGGAAACAAACTGCGTGGGGTCAAATTATGCATGGCATCGGGTTGGTCAAGTCTCATTTGAGGAGAACTCTTTATGAGTCCACTGGGTGTACATGTGTATATGTAAGTCACCGCTTAATTTTTAGAAAATTGTTTATTTTCAAGGTAATTAAGAAACCAATTATCTCCATTTGAAAATTATTATTTTGTCAAATTTTTAGGAAAATGAGCCTCAAACCAAAGGATGAATTTGTGGACTTTTGATTGATACAAAGTGTTAATATAGAAACATGACTCATTTTCTTAAACAATTCTGAAAAGTGTTGCTTTTAGAAACATAGTTAATTTTTCTTTAATGATTTTTGGCTTAAAATTTCACATTGGTTTGTTTAAAATCTATTTCATGTATGCATCGTGTATTAGCGCAGTGCATGAACAAAATAAAGCATACTTGAATGATGCATGAATAGTTATATGGCATGAATGACAATTATAATGTGCAAGTGAAAAAAATAATAAAAAGGTAAACATGAATCATTCCTCTAGCCTGAAAGGGTACAAGAGAAGGTGCATATCCCTAATAACATATCTAAGGAAAATAAGCAATAAATAAAATTACATCCAAAAATAGCAAAAAAGCATAAGGGGATCCTTTCTCCAGTCCACCAACGAGATATAAAATAACAGCAAAAATAAAAACAACAATTTACAGATAAAAATAAATAAATAAATAGAATAAATAATAATAAAATAATAAAAATAATAATAAAAATATTTGGAGTTGAAGAATGACTTGCCAACGTTTCTCTTTGAATGAGAATCAAATACCATGTTGTTCTCCATTCTCGTGAAGGGTTGGGAGTTATTTTGAAAGTGTATTGGGGGTTGTGTATTCAAAACCTAATTCATTTTAATTTTTCAAAGAATTAATCGAATAGGTCTTTAATCAATTTAGTTTAGATTAAAGAAAAATTGATTTTGAACAGACGTGAATTACTTAAAAATATTTTTTTAGGATTTTAATTTATTTTAAGAAAAAGAGAAAAGGATACCAATACTATTGGATTACTACCTTTTGCTTTCGTGGATGCGAAACATGAGCTTTAGAGGTCTTGATTGAACCGGATTGGGTCTCTACTGTGTTCGGAGAAAGTCTTATTTGAATGCAAGTTTGGAGTTGGTTCGGATTTTTAATGGGGCAGAATTTCAAGTATTTAGAATTTTTGTAGGAGTTTTTACAGAGGTTCAATGTTAAAATTTGTTCAGAAATGGTGACCCATGGGGTTCTATTTATAGAGAAACTAAGTCAAAAAAGTCAGGAAAATGGGTTCGTGCACTAGTTTCTTGGCGCAAGTGTTATTTGCTTAAAGCATGGGCTCGGCGCTTGGCCTCGCGCCTGGTTCGTATTCCCAGTTCAGTCTAATTCGGTTTGGTTTTTTAGATTTTTTAGGTCTGTTTGAAGTCCAATTTGAGCATGGTTTGAGTTTATGGGCTCACATGGATGCAGCAGATTTAATGATGTAAAAATATGGGTTCATTGCTACCCTCTTAATAGGTTTATTTTAAGTAAAAAGCGAATTTGATAAGTGTGAATGCATTAATGATGTGGGAATCAGAGGTTTGCCTATATAAAAGGCTTTGAGTTTGGGATTTCATTCCATAATTTCTCCTTCTCCTTATTTGCTTCCTATTTCTCTCAAAAGGTAGTCCCTATAAAATATTTTCTTGATGATAGCAGTCAGTGATACTCAGGAGGAGAATTTGTCTACTCAGCTGGATACTGCACTAGTTGGTGATACCGAGACTATTACTTATTTACTCAGTTATGTCCATGATTTAATTGGTTCTGCCAATGTTATTACGATAGATGTTTCTTACTATTTTCTCGATGGCCTACCTTCGATGGTGGAATTGGAACCTTTCACTGAGCTAAACCTCGATCTGTTGCGGAGTAGGGAAGAGCACTGTAGCTGGTGAGGCTACCTAGCAGTATTTTTTTTAATTTATTCTCTTTGTTATTTTCTGTGCTTTATTATTTTATGTGCATTTTTCTCCTTTCAATGTGCCTTATTTTTTACTCTTTTATTTCAACACTATTTTTTTCGCGCATTTATTTTTCCTCTCATGCTCATTTTTTCGCCATTATATTTTTTTCACTCGCTTTATTTTTTCACTCATAAGAATAAAATAAAGAGAATGAGATATAGAATTTTTACCTGTAAGATGCTGAACATAACCAGAGAGATGGTAGATCTAAGTTATCTGATGTGTTGAATTTCCTTGACCGCTTACCTAATGTTCATACTTATATTACATCGGCTTATCTGTATGGCTAGATGAGTCTGGAAATTGATCGTTCCCCTAATAGGATCTTGATTTTTTCCTTATCTGAGAGATGGTAAGAGACCACCAATACCTTTCATTTTCCTGTGGGGTGAGATGACTATGACTCCTCTCGAGTGGTCTTGTCCGACCGACATGCAGTTCGAGACTGTCCCTAATGTGTTTGATAGGCATGCTCCTCATCTGGGTACCTTGGCTAATATTCTTATGGAGGATCCTCCTTGCAATACTAAAGGGATGGTTGTAAGGCCTTGGCTATTAGGAAGGTTGAAGAAGATGAATCTAGTTTCATATTCCATTGATCAATGTGCCATGGTATGCCTGTTGAACATCCTTTTGATCCTTTTTTTTGTTTAATGAGAAGGGTTGGGTTGATATGAAGGTGATGGATTGATTGGCTGACTTGAGATTGCTGGGCTGATATGATTGGGCTAATGCCGTACTGGCTGTGGCTTATAGAGTGATGGGCAAGTTGACCAGGACTAATTGAAATTGGCATCCATGTGACCATAACATATTGGGAAGTTAGTATTTCCCTTTTATAATTTTCTTCAGTTTTTATTCTTAATTGTGCTAACTTTTATTGTGTCTTTTGCAGCTTTGGGCATTTACTGATATTCCATCTCTTGCTCCCAGGATCGTCGTTAGAGAGGAGTTTCTACTTTCGAAGGGAGGATGTGGTGTCAGGAGTCTTGGATCGAGCGCCTGGGTAGTTTCTCTCTCTCTCTCTTTTTTCAATACATAGATATTCTAGACACAGTTAGTGAGGTATGCTCTGAATAGCTTCACCTTTTATCTGTTATGGATTTTGATGTCTGATTGCTCTCTTCTAGGTTGTCTGGGCAACTTTCAATTAAAGTGTCTTAGGAGATATAGATTCTTTTGTCTTGGGGATCACTTCCACTAATAGACGGCTCATATTGGGCTATACTAAGATTATGGAGTTTTATTTTGGCAAACGAGTTATGGCCCAGCCAACTTCTGAGGCAATTGTACCATCTGATCCACCTTTTGCTATGAGGGAGCCTATGGATCATGTTTTTCATGATTTCTGGAGAGTTGAAAAGCCTAGGTAGGAGCTCATTGTTTAGGGTGCCTCTTATTCAGAGTTTGTTGCCACTCGCATGATGAGAGGGAGGCCTCCATTTTTTGCTAGACCAGGTCAAGTTCCAGTGATTTTTGCTACCGCTGCTATGAGATGTAGACCCCATGATCAGGTCAATTGCCCTTCTATTTGAGGCATGTCAGGTACTAGCTTCCTCAGGGATGGGTGCCTCTACATTAGCTATGCCTGCTAGTTTGAGCCATACCTAGGGATCCTTCCCTTGTTTCTTCGATCACATATCTTACGTCGGTGTGGATGGCATATTGAGATTTTACTATATGGGAAATGAGTGTCTAACTAGAATGGGATGAGTTGACCCATACACTTTGCCACAGTTGGTTAGTTTTTTTTTATTTTCTTCCTTTTGTGATTTTTCAGTAGTTTGACATCTATTCGATTACAGGTTCCATCTGTGGTATATGTCACACAATGTCCATCAGTGGACTCTATTTTCCTTGAGTACCACACTATTTACTTTGAGCATTGCGGAGGCCCGGAGGGAGCCTCGGGTGGTTCGAAGACATATTCCTCAGAGCAGTAATGTTGGAGTGGCAGGTGATGACGAGGAGACATTGGAGGAAGATGTATGATGCTTAGGATGCATTCTAGTTGACTTGATGTGGCCTCATTGCAAGAGTTTTTTTTTTTTTTGTAAAAACTTGTTTATTTTTTACTTTTTGTATTTTTTAAACCATGAAAAATGGGCATTTTCACTTTTAGTTGCCATTTTCTATTTGAAAATAATTTTATTTTGAGAAATTGAATTTTTTTGAAAGTATTTTGGAGTGAAAACCTTGAAGAAAATGGAATGGAATCACAATTCTTCCCTGTACAGGCTTCGGACCAATGGCCCAGTCGAAGCCGCTAACAAAGCATTAAAGAACATTATTTAGAAGATGATCAGAAATCATAAAGGTTGGCACCTCCACTTATCAAGTGCCTTCCTTGGGTACAGAATGACATATAAGTCAACTACCAGAGCCACACCATACTCTCTAGTCTATGGAAAGGAAGCAGTCCTTCCCATAGAATTGGAAATCTAGACAACCAGAGTTCTCTAAGAATCTCAGATCTTTGAAATCGGCTGGCAACATGCCTATTATGACTAGCTTAATGCAATTGATGAAAAAAGGATGGAAGCTCTCCACCACACACTAAATTATCAAATCAGGCTTGCCAAGCATTTTAACAAATAGGTACGAAGTCGCAATCTTTAGGAAGATGACTTAGTTCCCAAAGAGATTAGATAAGTCGTGCAAGACCCTTCAGGGAAATTCAGACCTTCCTAGAGTGGCCTATACATCATCAAAAAGATTATGTTAGGTGGAGGAATCATCCTGATGGACATCGACGACAATGAATTCAAATATCCGACCAATCTCGATCAGCTCATAAAGTACTTCATATAGTGTGCTTGTTGCATGAGCATGTATTCAAGCATCATCATTTATGTAACAATAACTATGTGGACCTGATTCTCTAAAATTATCATGTACTTCACTTTTCAAAAATCTTTATAAAGAGATACATAGGTAGCCTTTACAGGCACAGTCCAAATCATTCAACAAAAATCAATTTTTCATCTCATTTGGGCTCTTTAACATTGCATGTAAGAGTTAAAATGAATAAATTTAAAATAAAAAAAAGAATGAAAATCGCGTCAATCCTAATTTTTCTACCATTAAATCTGACCCGTTAATACGCGCCCAATAGTTTAAATCGGGCTCAAATCGGACTTCAAAAGGACCAAGAAAACCCAAAAAAATCAATCGAATCAGATCGAACCAGTCCTAACAACCAAGACTAAATGATTCATGCATTTCACCACAAACACATGTGTTTTGCACCAAATGCATGTGTTTTGCCCAAAATGCATGCGTTTTATCCCCTAGGATTCTAGCATGAATCTCTATAAATTGACATTTTCAGAATAGTTTCAGATTCCAGTTTTTCTCGAATTCTAGAGCATTTAGACCTATTTTTCTAGCCTCAAACACCTTAAAAAACTTTTCAAACACTACAATTCCTTCATAATCGATTTGAAGTCATCAGAAATTCATGATAGACATTTTGATCCTCATCAATCCAGAAGTTCAATTCCACAGTTCCGGTTCAGACAGACAAACACTTGCACTCTCCGAATACAACGGAGACCCGTTCCAGTTTCATCAAGCCTTTTGACCCACTGATTCCAAGTCCCACAAAGCAAAGGTAAAATCAATACAGTATATCACTTTCCTATCAATTTTTAGATTGCTTTAAGCCCTTTAATACTGAATTAAGGTATTTTTTTTATCAAAATCCAATTTTAAGCCCTGTTTTATTGAAAAATCTATTTTCATAAAATGAATTCAATTAAACCCTAAAATGAACTTAGGTAATCAAATTCACAATCATAATCAATTTTTATTAATCAAAATGTGAATTGATTAATGACCTAATGGTTAACAATTTTATTAAATAAAATTGGTTAGCTACTAAACATCAAACCACCCCACTGTTATCAAAACACCCCCCCTTCGTGAGATGTGAGAATAACGTGGTTTTGATTTCCATTCAAAGGGATAGGTTGATAAGTCATTTCATGGCTTCAAATCCAAATCCATGTTTACTTTTTTTTATTTGATTATTTTACATTATTATTGTTGTTATTAGTTTTCTTTTATATGTTATCGTGATTTGTTTATTTCCATTATTCTTGTGTTATTATGTATGGACCGGTGTCTAGGAATGTGTACTTCTCCTAGATCATAAAATTGGAGAAGAGATCCCTTGATTTTTTTATCATTGTTTTGGTAATTGTAATTAAATCGCTTTCTTGGGGGTAGTGTGCTTTCCTTAGAACCTGAAGTGGGCTAGAGAAATGATCCCTGATCAATCATTATTTTACTAGTTTATGTGATTGTCTTGTGCATTATAACATGTTCATGCATTCATACTTATTGCGATATTTGTTTATGCATACGCGAAAATCATATTTTAACCAAAATAATATATTTTTAAGTCAAAAGTTATTATATAAAAATGGTAAAAAACTAGTTTTCACTCAAATGTTTATCAGATCACAAATCTCTAAACCCTCTTTGGTTCCTAAAAGAATAACCTTTTTCAATTGGGTAAAGAATCATTTTTTCTTAAATGGAGTTATTCACAAAAGGTATCTTAATCAGCTAAGAAAATTATTTTTTTAAAAAAGTATTAGGTGGAGACTCTGTACACTAAACACACCACGTGCACGCCAATGAACACATGTGGATGCACAAATGTGGGACCTGACAACAATCCTCAATGCCATGTGCAATCTGACACATCATGGTTGGTTTTCTCGAGCCATAAACTTGAAAGTGCTCTGGAAAATTCCACCAGCTGCTCGGCCGAGGCCTCATAACTAGCGACTCCACAAGGGAAGTTTGAAAAACTGATAAAAACTAAGTGGATTATTTTCTGAAAAATAATCTTTTGGCTTAACACTATGTGAAAGTAAGTTTCATGCATCACTTCACTTGCTCTTATATACTAGGAAAACATGGATAGAGAGTAACATCAAGTGAGCTTCCTTCCTTAGGACTGCTTCATCGATAGTGAAATCATCCAACTCCAAGGCATACCCTCTGATCCTTTCCATTGGGATAACGAGGTCGCACTTACCGACAAACCTACATGAACCTCCTTGGATCAAATATGGTTAGGTATATCACACCTCCAATCATTGAGGAGAAATTAAAATCACCAAATCGTTACCCTAGGTCATGTGTACCGTAATAACTCTGATATTACTATCATCATGAAACCTTTTTCACTCATGCATACATGCATGCATCACAACATTAAAAAACTGAATCTGGGTAAAGTGCACCTATTCTGGAAAAGACCCTGTTGTCGATGAAGTCATTATCTTGAATCCGCTATTGTCCATGGGAACAACATTCCAGATACCCTTACTTTCGATCCTTTCCTAAAGGGGGTTGAAGATTATCCGCTCCTCAAGACTATGGTTGAGAAATTTGAGGAAATGGAAAAGGCTTTGAAAAAGAAAGAAAAACTCCTGGATGTGAAGGCACTGAGTCCCCTCCCCAAAGCTAGACTTCCATTGAAGTTCCAAATGCCAAATTTTGAGAAATTAAATGGTACCTCCTACCCTAAAACTCACTAGAGGATCTATGATGGGACACTCCATCCATTGGTTATGGAAGGCGAGTTCCTTACTCAACTTTTCCAACAGTCGCTTACTGGTATGGCTCTAACCTTATTTGTACAATTATATAGTTCCAAGAAATGGACATGGGAATCTATCTGTGCTGAATTTGTAAAACAATATTCATATAATTAAGAAGTGGTTATTAAAAGAAGGGATCTTGAAATGACTAAATAACATCCAAAAGAAACCTTATCTACTTTCATTACTAAAAAGAGGGAGAAAGCCTCTCAAATGGTAAACAAACCCACTGAACTTGAGCAAATTGACATAGTGGTAAAAAACTTGCTACCTATGTATCGAGATAGAATGATGACACAATTCTTTTCGGATTTCAAGGCTTTGATATATGTAGGATGGGGTCAACTTTGGCCTTATCAAGGATGAAACTTAGACTTCATCC
>CAOJBK010224125.1:0-13620 GCA_948294925.1 Codiaeum variegatum
TGCGATGAAAATGCAAAACCATCAAAACATTCATAATACATATCATCTCATGATTTAAAAAAAAAATCATTGTCTCCAAGTCACCTGTGCAGTTTATATATATTGTTGGCTCAGTGCCATTTTTCACACATGTCACATGTGGTAGCTGGCTTAGTGCCGCTTTCCCAACACACAAGGCAACATTCAAGGTTCGCAAAACCAAATTTCAAGGCAACATGCAAGCAAAGTAATTTATTTCAACAAGGAATAGGCATCAATGCCATATGCCCAAAATTTCAAAAAGATATCCAAAGGAAACTAATATAAATTGGCATCAGTTTGCCATTATTGTTCATGAGAGATCAGAGAAACAACAATGGTGCTCTATTTGATAAGGGCTAGGCTTATTGTTTTTGGGTTGCAAGCTTGCTGACTAGAGGAAGCTCCTGGTTTGGCAAAGGAAGACATTTTGGCACCTGCTAAAAAGAAAAGTATGAAATTTACACAAACTCAAAGTAAAGCTAGAGTACATTGAGGTAATCCATGGAACCCCTTGTGATTTTAAATTAATAAATTTACTAAGAGTTCTTTGGATAGTTTTAGTTTACAGGTATATTTTAGTAATAGAGAAAAAGTTTTAATGTCACCTATTTATTCCAATGTCAATGCATACATGGTAAACTTAATTGGAAGTGCTAAAATATGCATTTTGTGCCAAAAAACGAAATTTGAAAAAAAAATCTACACTTTTTTGACACAAAAATGATGTGAAAAAAAATATATGTTGGCATCAAGATTGGAAAAGAGTGACTCAAGGGATACCTAGTGATTTCTAAGCCAAATTCACATCATTTACTAATAAAAAAGATCAAAAAGTAAGCACTTGAGAGAAGAAATTTAGCTCAGCAAATTTCATTTAAAAATGTGTATTTCTTGTAATCAAACGCTTGAATTTGTGTTATGAGGTGTAATGATCAAGGTGTGAGTGAATATGTATAAGCTAGCATGAAGTGTATGAATTATGAAAAATGTAGTGTGTTGGGATTGATTTGTTGAAGAAATATGGATGAATGGCCTTTCAAGGGCCATTTTCCTAATATGATAGTATGAATGTGTAACAATTTGACTGGGTGTCTCATTTAATATGCTTCCTTGAGAATGTGTATTTAGGAACTAAGAAACATAGAAAAATGGCCATGTCAAGACCCTTTTCACCATAAACTAGGAGTTTAGAAACCATCGTGAGTCATGACAAGCAAGCCAAAATAAATGTGTAATATGTGATTTATCATTCTCCATTATAATAGAATCATTTTAGTAGTTCTGACAAAGGTAATCTTTGAAAATTGAAAATTAAGTCCATTGAAATATTTTGTCCAACAATTGGTGAGTACATATAAACTTAGCATTCTTAAAACACTAAGATGTTATCAATATATCCTAAATTTTTACAAATGTTAAAAGGAAGTTTAAAGTTTCCTAGGAGTTATCAAGGATTGCTCAATCAAACATTGCAAACATATATAGATTCTTGCATTTTAGTAACAAATAGATGTAAAAATGGAGTATTGAGAATTACCTTTGGATTTTCTTATGTCAAGCCTTGAATAAAAAAATAAATATTTAATTCCCTTTGTTAGAAGACTTGAGCATGTAAAGGAGAAGGTGGCGTGAGAGTTGTTGGCTGCTTTGAGAGGTGATGCGTGAAGAAGCCTTGCCTGGAACTTAAAAAAAAAAAAAGATTTTGAATTAAGGTTTTCAAAAAACGGGAACAATGTTCCTTTGGTCATTATTAAAAAAAAAGTTTTTTTTTTAAAACTAAATATCCTAGGGAATTTTAATTAATTAATTCTTTTCAAGTAGTGTTTGAGTTTATAGAATTTGATATTATTTAGTTCCTTAAAAAAATGAAAAGAAGAAAAAGATTCTATAAACACGAGGGGCATTTGTTTACACCATATTCTTGTAATCTTAATAGAAAGCTTAAGTGAGGAGAGCTCAGCCCAAAAATGAAATCTAACAATAAAAATAAGTGAAATTTGTTTGACTTGTTATAAAATATTTTATCAGTAGGTTACTCAAGTAGTTGAACAAAACATTTAACAGAAAGAGGAACATGATCAACAAAATTGAACATGTGGTAGTTATTGCTCAACTCACGTTCTCAATGCATGTAAACCTAAGGGAATCCTGAGAATTTCAATTATTTTATATTTATTTTTAATTCCTTGTAAAAGATAATGTATATCAATTAATAAGATATGCAGCACAATCAATAAAAATGGAGTACCTAAAATGTCAAATTCCAATACGTGATGTGATGCATAGTTATTAGAGAGATCAATTAGAACACTAAAGAGAATATGACGGTTATTAGAAAGATCTAAGAGAGTACTTAATTTAATGGACAGTTATTCATAGAGAACCTATAAAATACAAATCAAGTTGCAAAAACAGGTCCAACCAATCAATTAATCAACTGACTAGACACTTCAACTTTCAACTTCAATTTCAATGTCATTTCAGTTTTATTTCTAAGTTTTCTTATCATTTTCATTTCAATTTTCTTAGGATTCCTTTAAGTTCCTTTATTGTTTTTTCAAGTTTTTCAGTTTGTTCAAATTATTTACATTCCTGTACAAATGTTCATTTTCATTTAATGTAATTTCAGTTTTAAATTTCAGTTGTCAATTAATTTATTAAATTTCTTTTTAAATTGTATTTACATTTCAATAGTTTATAGCAAATACCAATAGAGCTGTTAAAGGGCGTTGAATTCTCATAATCATCCTATTAAAAGTTAAAAGTGCAAACGGTTCACATACCTCACATATGTGACACGTCCGCACTCACCAAATTTTATTGCCAACAGTCTACGTGATTGGGTGTATTTCAGGTTTGATTGGTACTTTGGTTACTCTTTTTCTAGTCCATGTAGTAAAGTTCATCTTGAAAATCCATCTCATGGTATGGCCCTCGACGAAGTTGCGGCTGCCCATTGAGCTTGGTTTACCTGGTTATAATTCCAGGTACGATAGCCTACAGGTCAAGTTAAAAACTAATCAAATGGGGTTAGTTGTAATGAACTATAATGAGTCTAATAATTTTTTATTATGGAGTTATAATAGTAACTTTATACAGATTTAGCTTTGAGCCCATTCAATGAAATTATCAATGAAAAAAACATAGTTAGTTTAATCAAATTTTGGAAATTAAATAATAATTTATTAAAAAAAAAAGTAGATAAGGAAAATCCGGTCTGTAATTTGCCAAAGTCACGGTGATATGATACGATTGATTGCAGCATATCAAGACCACCTCCCTCTGGAAAGATAATCTAGTCTTTTGGCCTCACTCTTCCCTAAGCGGGCACGCATTTCCAGCTGTCGCATTCATGGTAATGGACCACTCTCCATTAAGAGAGCGTGGAAGTCAACATTTTTTTTTAATTTGTAGATTTGACTAGAATTAAATAACAATAATACCTACTACTATGGTTTTAAAAAAGAGAAAAAATAATAATAATACTATCAATCTTAGTTTTTAAGCTATTCTAAAGGATCTTTAGCGCATGAAATAAATTGTCGAGAAAATTTTGAGAGATTGAAGCCACTATCAGGGGACAAACGCGCTGGAGTGCGAATAGGAATAAAAGCAAGAAGAGTACGCTTTCCAACAGAAATATCGGCTACATCAGCTCCTACATCACAATATCTTATCTTCTTTGTCTTTAATTTCCCATTTCATTTGGCAAAAAGAAAAATCACATTTCCATTTTCTTACTAATAATAAAAATATCCCACACCCTTCACGATTATCTATTTTTTTATAGCAAACGATTATCTAACTTTTAATATAAATATTTTTTTACTACATGTTTTCCAATTAAATTCAAAATATTTTCAGCTCAAAAAAAGTTTAAAATATTTTAATTTTATAAAAATAATGTAATCCCTTTAATATATTAATATAATCATTTTAATATATATTATAAATATAGAAATTACTTCATATCAAAATTAAAATTAAAATAATTGGAGTCTATTTTAAAAAAATACAACTCAACTCAATAAAACATTAATTCTAAGTTAATTGGATCGATTATATCGATTCGTTTTCTCCACTCGAAACGATAGTAAACTATATTATCAGAAATATTTAAAAACTTAATATCATGTTGAATGACTCTACTCCAAATTAACTTAGGTGTAACCCTCTCTTTCTTATCTACACCTACTCTAAAATGCTCTAATTTTTTAAACGGTGCATTTAAAGGTTTATGCCGCACATGTTCGAAATATCTAAATACAATTCATTCCATCTCATAAATACAATCCATTCTTTTATTTATATATCATAAAAATAGTTTATTTTAAAAAAATATATATAATAAATTATTTAATTTTATTATATCTTTATTTATGTTAGTATCAATCACTTAAAATTAGTAAAATAATTTAATCATTAAATCTAAAAAAATATTTTGCTAATATTTTCAGTTTATTTAACTATGATATAGATTACACTATTTATGAATCTGTTAACTTCAATTATTTCAATTTGTTTTTAGAGTTAAAAAATTTATAAGTTTTAAATTGAATTTTATATATTTTTTTTAAAATTAAAATTTCAAATGAAAGGTGAAATTTTAAAACTTTTCTAATTATATATATATCATATTATATTATTTTATTTGTTCAAATTCACATTTTTTTCAGATTCTATACATTTGCAATGTTAACAATTAAGTACTCATGTTCTAGAAAAAAATTGATAAAACTATTTTTCAGAATTATATACTATTTTTTTAATGAAGATTGATTGTATGAGCTATATAACGGTGGATAATTCTCTCCTCTACATGTAATTGGAAAAATTTGAAATTACGATATACTGATGAGAAAACCAATCAGACCACAACTGATTGATTAGAACTATATACTAATTTTTTATAATTTAACTTCTCCACCCAAATTAGAATATATTTTGATTGAATAAGAACATGAGCTTTTGCTATAAAATTATGAGACTTTGAAATATTATGTAGACATTTTCCTCTAAAAAAAGGTATATACACATTTTATTTTAATTTTTAAATATATATAAATTCATTTAATAAAATTAAAATATAATTATTTTTGTAAAATATTTGTGTAAAGTAAAATTTCATTCCATTATGGTTTTTTAAAATTTTGAATGGTGTTGAAAAAAAATGTACTATTTATTAATTGAACTAAATCTCTTATTATTTAATATCTCAAAAAAAATCTCTGATTATTTATGCTAAAAAAACATTTTTAAATTTATTTTTCATTTTTTTGGCAAAAAAAATAATTTTTATTTTTAGAAAAATAAGAAAAAATATATTTTAACTTCTTTTTTTCATTTTGCCTATATTATCCATCTGACCGTCAAGCCGGGAGGTTATCCAATAATATAAAATACAAACTTTTCTCTTTCTTTTTGTTAAATACTCGATGCATTCTAAAATAAATAATTATTATATTTATTAATAATAAATTTTAATTTTTAATTATTTTTAAAATATATAAATAAAAAATTATAAAAAATAATCTTAAAAAATACAGTATATTTTTATATTTTTTATATTATAATTAAATTTTTTTTATAATTTTTTTTTTGTTAGTAAGAAAAAAAAATAACAAAGGGGATACTTATTTATGGAGGGAGTATAAATTCAACTCTTGATTTTTTCTACCTTTGCTGAACCGAAATAATGGAGAAAGCAATCAATAGGCAGCGTGTTCTCCTCGATCATCTTCGCCCTTCATCTTCACACCATTACGATGAGTCTTCTCTGTCCGTAAGTCTTTTGAATTTAATCTTTGATTCGATTATTGATATATTTTTATTGAATTTTTTTTTTAAAGTTTGGAGAATGATGGATCTGATGATTTATTGATTGAAATTTTCTGGAAATTTATGTATCTTACATTTTGAATTCTGATATTGAATCCAGGCATCGGCTTGCTTGGCCGGAGATAGCGCCGCCTATCAGAGAACTGCGGTGTATGGAGATGATGTTGTGATTGTAGCGTAAGTTCCTTGTTTTATGTTTTTGAGTGATTTCATTGCTAACTTGATGATAGGCTTGTTCTGTGAAGTAATTTCATTTTTTTTTTATTGCTTTATGCAGAGCTTATCGAACTCCGTTATGTAAGTCCAAGCGTGGTGGTTTCAAGGATACTCATGCTGATGATTTACTTGCTCCTGTTTTGAAGGTTATCTCTTTCCTCACTTTTGAATTTGATTTATTTTAATTGGGATTCAAAATTTTGAAATTTCCTCTCTTTTTTTTTCCGGTACTTGAGATTGAAAATCCTCAAGTTTGACTCCTTTGACAAAAAAAAATCAAATTGACTCAAATCTCAATTATGCTTACATTCTTATTGAGGTTGCTTGGTGCAGGCAGTAGTAGAGAAAACAAATCTGAACCCAAGTCAAGTAGGGGATATTGTTGTAGGCACTGTGTTGGCACCGGGATCTCAGAGAGCGAGCGAATGCAGGATGGCTGCATTCTATGCTGGTTTTCCTGGTCTGTTTCTTTCTTTGCATCTCTAGGATGCTTGCTTTATCATATTCCCTGCAGCTTAATCACTTATCTAGCAGGATCTTGTGTCTGTTTTCAGACACTGTGCCTATCAGAACTGTAAACAGGCAATGTTCATCCGGGCTTCAAGCAGTTGCTGATGTAGCTGCAGCTATCAAAGCAGGGTTTTATGACATTGGTGAGATAGTTATATCTGTGTATCATAATTTTTTAGTATACGTTGCTGTGTATCTTGTTATTTTCTTAGACATTACATTTTTAATCCTTTCACTTTAGGAATTGGAGCTGGTTTGGAATCCATGACAAGTAATCCAATGGCTTGGGATGGTGATGTGAATCCAAAAGTATGGTCTCACTCTCTCACATTCCTAAACTTCTTTTGTTTCACTAGGTTTGTTATCCAATTGACTGATGGTTTCATCAATAATAATAGGTAAAGATGTTTGAGCAAGCTCAAAATTGTCTTCTTCCTATGGGTGTTACTTCAGAAAATGTTGCACATCGTTTTGGAGTGAGCAGACAGGAGCAGGACCAGGCTGCAGTAAGTTGAATCAATGTGATGGTGCAACACACTAATTAGTACATCTATTGATTTTGTCCAATTTTTGTTGCTAGGTTGAATCTCATAGGAAGGCTGCAGCTGCCACTGCAACTGGCAAATTCAAGGATGAAATTATTCCTGTGGCTACCAAGGTATGTTTTACTCATCACTCTCTTAGCTGAAGTATGAATGTCTTAGCTTTTATCTATTTCATCTGCTTGTTTCTTTTTATGATGAGTAGCTAATTTATGCTGACTTCCTGATCTTTGATCTCATGTTTGAAGATTGTTGACCCAAAAACTGGCAATGAGAAACCTATTACGGTCTCAGTTGATGATGGAATTCGCCCCAACGCATCATTATCAGATTTAGGAAAACTCAAACCTGTATTTAAGAAAGATGGAACTACCACTGCTGGTGAGTCAGGACTGCATGTGTGGTATCTTTTATGTTATTTCAAAAAGTGCATTTCAAGACATTCACGGTCTGATGCTTGTTTGTTCTATAGGGAATTCTAGCCAAGTGACTGATGGTGCTGCGGCTGTGTTGCTGATGAAAAGAAGTGTGGCAATGCGTAAAGGTCTACCCATTCTTGGTGTTTTCAGGTATGCCTTTAATAAAAGATTAAATCATTTGAAGGATTCAGGCAAAAAATATATATATATATTTGAAGGAACAACCTATCTATCCTAAGGCGATGCAAGTAAACAAGGAGTTGCACGACATAAGTTTTTGCTAAATGACTTTTCTGGAAATTCAAACACTCAAAGATGAAATTTTAAGATATTTAGCTTCCAATTTAATCTAGTTCATTTTAGCAGTGCACTTCATTGAATTGTGTTTTTTATCATGGGATGCTCAGAGTATCAGCTTTCACTCTGCAAAATGGTCCTTATTTGGTTTCTGATGCTTTTGTCCTCCATGGTTGTGAAATTGCTTTTTTCCTTTAGGAGCAATCTGAGTCCACAATTCTAACTTAGTTAGGAAGTCAATAGTAATTGCATTGGCTTGGATGTTTATGCAATTCATTTATACTTGACTAAGGAATGCAGTGTTTTCAAGTACTTGGCTTTTTTGTTTCCTAATATATCCATTTTATAGAACTTTCAGATTCAAGATCACTTTTGCTGTGAACATTGCATCTGAGCATGCGATTTATGATGTCCTCTCAGCTCACTATATGAAATATTGATAACTGTCTCTGCATTGAAGTTAGTAAACTCATTCAGGGCCAAGGATTTTCCTCTCAGCCCTCGCCTTGCAGGCTTTGGTGAAAGAGTTGTCCCCGTTGTGAGCAAGCACCATATCTTCATTTTACTAGAAGATTCATCATTTACTCATAATTAAGTTGTCATCTCTTGATTGAAAAACTAGTGAGAGCAAATTAAAGAATTCTACTTCTTTTCCCCCCTCAAAAAAAATGCCTTCTTTTGTCCATGCAGGACTTTTGCTGCTGTGGGTGTGGATCCTGCCATCATGGGTGTTGGCCCAGCTGTTGCAATTCCAGCTGCAGTAAAGGCTGCTGGTCTAGAACTTGGTGACATTGATCTTTTTGAAATAAATGAGGTAAAAAAGGATTAGTGATTTGTATCTGTCAATAGCCAATAATCGTCCATATGACTAACTAGCAGAACTAAATTCATGAATTGTTTCCAAGTTTTGGATTACAATTTTTTACTGTTCTTTTTGCAGGCATTCGCATCCCAGTTTGTTTATTGCCGTAAGAAGCTGGAGCTTGATCCTGAGAAGATCAATGTCAATGGAGGTGCAATGGCCATTGGCCATCCTTTGGGTACAACAGGTATTTGTAGCATTATAAGTTGCTATGGACCAAATGAAAATTTGATATCTATGGCATTATTCATTGAAATTTATCTTTTTATAGGATTTTATTTTTTATGATTTTTCTAAAACGTGTAAAACCATTAAATTTGTTATTGCAAGCTAAATATATCCATAGGTGATGACATTATTTCCAGTCCTATCTTCCCTTTTAAGACAATTTTGAACTTTCACTTCTAGGAAGAGTGAGAGGGAAGGCTGTTGCCAAGGCATAGTCAAGGAAGTTAGATGTCAACAGCCTGGCCTGCTCTTAATGTGTTATTAATAATAACATTTTCTTTCAAAATTTATCAGAATGCTGGATAGCAATGCCGTCTCTTTGCATTGCCAAATAACTTTAAGTTTATCCTTTGTCCTTTTAGATGTTACCTTTAAGCAGGAATATGGTGTACTTGTTTGTTAATGACATGGTCTGGAATGTGTACTGTTGCAGGTGCCAGATGTGTAGGTACTCTATTGCATGAGATGAAACGTCGTGGTAGAGATTGTCGCTTTGGAGTTGTGTCAATGTGTATAGGTATCTCTTTCTCTGTGCATATGCAATGTTGTTATCAAAACATATGGCTGATGATAAATACTTGTCAACTTGAAATGCAGGCACAGGAATGGGAGCAGCAGCTGTCTTTGAAAGGGGGGATAGCTGTGATGAGCTAAGCAATGCCCGGAAAGTAGAAGCCCATAATTTGTTATCAAAGGACGTAATGTAGACAAATGCTTTGTTTTTCTTTCCTTTTTACTTGAACTTACCAATAATACATTATGGTAGGGGGTTCTAACCCCCTGATAAAATCGTACAATAAGGCAGGTTGTTTTTTTTTTCAGATTGAAAAACCAGCAATGCATAAATATTTGTTATAATTTGATCTCCATGTCAATTTGTTTCTTGTAAACCATTATTAATGTTAATGTGGGGTTCTGGTGGATCCAACACTTCCTTAAATGCTATATCTGCTGCATTCCAGGGAAGGTATTAATTTTATGGTATGATTTTCGAACCATGAGGTATGTCGTTTCATTGACCCGGTGGTCCATTAATGGATTAGCTGTGGGTTTGCATCAGCGAGTATGGGACTGCCGTTTAGTCGGTTTAAGAGTGTGGACCTAACCAATCAATTACCATATCTGTCCGTAGATGGTCTGAATTTTATCCAAATTAAGGCTTAAAACTAACGCTAGTCATTTTCAAAAAGCAAAAAAATAAACTAACGCTAGTCAAGTTCAATTTTTTAAGCTTGCGCTTTTAACACTGTTTTATGCTATGTTTGTTTGTGGAAAATATTTTCAAGCAAAACATTTTTATGCATTTTTTTACTTTTGGTGCAAAGAAATGTGAGAATGGAAAGTATTTTTTTTTTGAATGTTGACACATTTACAAAAAAAATTAAAATTAAATAGTATATAATTAATATGTTAACAACAACAATCGTTTTGGATAAACTCAATCCATTATAGGCAGTTGGTCACCATGTCGATAAACTCAAGCCATCATAAGCGGTTGGTCACCATGCCGATTACTTGCACTCGATCGTCCAAAATCTTTTTTTAAAAATATTATTTTATTTAATTTTCTTTTATATTTAATTATAAATTTAAAATATTTTAATAATTTTTTCTATGATAAAGAAAATAATGTTTTAAAAATGTGTCAAACACTAAAAAATAAATTCTTTAAAATTTTAATTGTACAATCGATCCACAAAAAATAAGGTATTTTTTGCTTAGAAGCAAACAGAAAATTAACATCCAATCCATTTTTTTTATATAATTTTTTGCCCTTCTTTTACTTTGCGTTCGTTTTTACATTTTTTTCTTTTTCATTTCATTTTTTCTTGTTTTCTTTTTTCATTCTCTTTTTCTCAAGTTTTTTTCATTTTCTCCTTCTTAAAATTATTTTAATTCTATTTTTAATGAATATTCATTACAGATTCACTTTATGTTTATTAAATATTCACTCTTATACATTAATAGGTAAATTATACAATATATCAGAATTATATATTAAAAATATCTAAACTATATATTATATGTATCTAAATTATATATTAAATATTAAAAAAATACTATTTTTATAAGATAATTATTAGTGTATTAGAAATATATTATATATAAATTAATTGATACGGCTCAGTCTTGGCCTGGTTCGACTCCAACAAATATGTTTGGACCCTGACCAAATCATGTAGCATCCAGTTCTACCCGAACCCGAGGCATACCACAAGCTTTGTCCTTTAGTGACCTTCAGGGTTCGGGATTTGACAGCTAACAGATGTCACAGGTCTCATGAAGAGGTACACTGCCAAAATATCCAGAGTTGACACATGCCCCCTTCAACAAGGTTTTCACCCTATAAATACAGACCTTATCATCTAAGGTAATGAAAACATATCCTCACAATCTCATAACACACATACTGTTCCATTTGAGTTCCAACACTCATCACTGACTTGAGCGTCAGAGGGTTATCGCCGGACAAACGTCCGGCCCCCCCTGGCCAAGTGTCTTTCTGTGCAGGTTACTTCCAGCTCAACCAGAGCAGCTCGATCCTAGCGTTGACAAAGACAACACGTATCATTAATTATTCATATATTTTTGCGAAAGGTAAATTCACTAGATTAAAAGGCTTATACCTTCACTGCAACCATTGGAAAAACCTCAGCTACCATTAAAAAAAAATGAGAGAACAAAACTCAGAACTCAGAGAGCTATCCTTTTCCATCTACCAATACAGTGATAAATGTGGACTATCAACCCCACATGAATAAGAAACTATATTGCAGGCTTAAACTTATGGTTAGTGTAGATGTTTTCCCAAGCCATCACTAGCTCAGCATCTCATATCACTAAACTAAAGCCACATTTGACAAAAGCACCCCAACCATGTCTAGTAAATTCCACTCTCACCCGTTGATTAGACCTCAAACTCCCAGATTTGGAGGGTACATAGTATAGAATATCACTCAAGTTTTGTGAATTTTTTAATATGATCACTTAAGAAAATATTTTTATTAAGAGATAACTAATCTTTAAAATTAATTTCACTGTGATACTTTTGACCGGATTTATTACCTATTGATAAGTCCTTGACTTAACAACTTTTGATCTGGGCTTGAATCCAATGGAGTGTAGATACCTGCACAAAGTATAATCGTGAGCTAAGAGGGCCAGGCGTGTGCCTGGCAATGATCCTCTTACGCTCAAGTCAGTAATGAATTTGTATGCTTTTAGACTCACTATGAATCCTTTAGAATGTATATTTAGGTAGTTTAAGGTTTAGTGAACGTACCTCAAAAAGTGTGACATCATGTACTATATATAATAGTTATTGGGGCCACATGGCACGTTGTGAGTGGTCCACATGGCAGTGTCTACGACGAACACGGCCTGGTATTTATCAAGAGTAGGGACACGTGTTACTAATGGTTCTATGACACGTGTTCAGGACAAGGGGTCGAAGGCCCCCTTCGAGGGTGGTCCTTCGAATCCCTGTCTATCTCTTCGGCAAGTGACCGAAGCCTTCTATGCCTAGAGAAAGGTAGTAAAAGTGTTATGGACTTGGGCTTTTACCTTCTAGTACGGGCCTTTGTATACCTTTGGGGCCCAGATCCTTTTAGGACCATTTTGGATAGACCCGTATTAGTGGTCCCCTTTGTTCATAAGAGGATGAAGAATTCTTCGAACTAAGTCCTCTGTTTGAACAAGTATATTGCCTCGCGGTCCGTGCTTCACATTTCTTCCTCGAAGAGGACGCCTCACGCTTTTTTCCTCGAGGTATTCCTATGCAAAGAACAAATGTTACTTTGTGACACGTGTCTTGCTTTTGCTTGTAAAATTCTGCCACATGTCACGCATTAATTTCACAATGGTCGAGAAGATGAAAGGACTTCTAGAAGGTCTTTATATACCCCTGTTGGACTGGTCATTTTCTACTTTTGACTTATCTGCAAACTGCTTCTTCTTCGCTATTTCCTTTCAAAACCTTTTATTCTTAGACACCTTCCTTCAAACTCTCTGCTCAAATGGCTCATGCTCGCCCTGTTTCCAAAACTCCTTCAGTGAGCAGAGAAGAATTCATTGTTTCTTCTCTGATTCCTGCTTGGCAGCAGGTCATACCCAGATCCAAAGTGAACTGGGAAGCTGTTCAGACCAATCTGGACAATGTTTCCTCTAAAGTTTCTTTTACTTTCCCTTCTCCCTCTCATCGTATCTTTCACGATGATCCAGCCTTAAACATTTCCGTTGCCCGGAGGGATTACGTTATGTTCTATGATCACATGACGCGAGGCCTCCTTCTGCCTCCTTCTGAGTTCTTCTACCGAGTGTTTAGGCACTTTAGTGCTCTTCCATTCACCCTCACTCCCAACTCAATCCTGAACATCCACGGATTCGAGGTCTTGTGCTACTGTTTAGGGATCCACTCTCCCTCGATGGAGTTATTCCAGCTTTTCTATCAATTCTCTTCCAGCCAAGGGGATACAAGAATCTTCATATCCTCAGGGAGGCCAAACAGGAGGCTCTTCGCCTCTAAGCCAAACAAAGCTGATGAATAAAAGTGCCGGTTCTTTGGGCTTCGCTATACCGGCGATCAAGAAGAGGGGCTAGGTTTCGATGGTGATTACCGCGATCCCCACAAACTCTCAGCCAACTCACCTCTAACCGAATATGATAAAAAGGATCTCTTGTTGCTGAT
>CAOJBK010224147.1:0-13164 GCA_948294925.1 Codiaeum variegatum
CTTATGAGATAAGTATGGATAAAGAGATCCACATAGGAAGCTTCTCTCATAGCAAGGAAAGAATTTCCATTACTTTTGGAAATTAGAAGTACATTGTCAAAGGTATTTAGAATACTTTGAGTACAATAGCATGAGCAAGAGAATAATGGACCTTAAAAAAAGGACAATTTTCAATTGTTCTACTTATAATATTCCATATATAGTTCACTACTATAAAGTTTGGAGAAAAGGGAAGTAATCCAATTATTGAGACAAGTGTTGTTTCAAGGGTAGTTGGATTATACCCTATTTATATGAAATATCACATTTTGTTGAAAAACATTTTATATGTACCTAATGTCATCAAAACATTATTTCTTAACTAGTACGACTTCTGAACTCATAGTTTAAGGAGCATGGCTCTATATAGTAATAGAGTTAATGATATGGGTTATACTTAATTGTTTCTATTATGAGATAATGGAACAACGAAATAGCTCCAAGATTAAATAATATTAATGCCATTGTTAAAACCTAATCCTAATTCAGAAATTAATTTAGCTTCTTATAACTAGGTCATTTAGCTAAAGATAAAGACTCTAAGGTCAGAGTACAAGGCGATCCTAGATAGGAAGTGAACCTACTCTAACCTATGAATCTAGAATCAAAGGCAAAAGTGATTATCACCCTTTGTTATAGAAAGTGGAAGAGCAAAATAAATTTCTTGAATTCATACATGAGATGTATATGATCTATTTAGAGAAATAAATTCAGGGGATATCTATGTTTCATCCCATTTATAGATGATCTTTTGAGATTAGATCTTGTTTATTTGATGAACGTCATTTCATCTTATTTATAGATGATCTTTAGAGATTAGAGCATGTGAATTTGATGAAATATAGACATGAGTTGTTTGAACAGTTCAAACATTTCATTAATGAAGTTAAAAAACACGCATGTAAAGATATTGAAACCATCGATGACATCGAGGGAGTAAATCCTTTAGAATGGAGTTTGGAAACTTTTAAAAAAGATAAATGGCATAATATTATATATCCTTTTTGGAATGCCATAACTTAAATGGTATATCTAAAACAGATAGTACCCTATGAGATAAGGTATAATTAATAATGAACTATGAAAGTTTGCAAATTTCTTGTATGAGATTAGCAAGTGAGGAGGCTCCTTACACCTTTAATAGAATTTCATCCTTATTTGTTTCTATAAATCCATATGAGATGTGGTACATTAACAAGTCTCAAGTCTATTAAGATTTGGAATTTTAGCTCATATTAAAAGGCTAAGAAACAAGTTAATTGGATGAGAAGTCTATTGAAGAATGGCTTGTTAGATATCTTAAAGGCAATTTAGAATACTATCATTATCTTTTAGAGGCAAACAAGTGTTGTTAACCTGGTTTTCCTTTTCATAACAAGGAGTTTCTTTAAGAGAATGGCACAGATAGGAAGATAAAATAGGATGAGCTGTCATCCAAAGAGATCCAATAAAATGGTCAAGTAAAATTGATCAACCCCATGAATAATTTTTACAGTTAATGATACATCCACTCTAAGTATCTCGAAGAGTTAGTAGGAAGAAATCAAGTACATGTACATTGAAAAACTCTGCCTAGCTTTGGTATGTATATGTCATAAACTGAGGCATTACCTAGGGGCATACATCACACATGCCCTCACTGACTAAATTCCATTAAAGTATCTAATAGAGAAGCCTATCCTAGAAAGAAAAATGGTGAGATGGATGGCAGTCCTAGTAGCCTATGACCTAAAATATGTTTAGAGGAAAGCCATCAAAGGTAATGTCCTCACCGACCAACTGGTTGGTGCCCCAACCAATGAACATTGAGAAGAACCCGAGTTTCCCGATGAGGACATCCTACTCCTAAAAAATGAAATATGGAAATTTATTTTGATGGAGCCTCCAATCATAAAGGTTATGGTGCCAGAATGATGTTCCTTATACCTACCGATGAAAGCTTGCCTCTAGCAGTCAAACTTGACTTTGAGGTAATGAAAAATGAAGCTGAGTATGAAACATATGTGTCTGGAGTAAAATCATCTCTTTAGATTGGTAATAGAAACTTGGACATCTACGGTGACTCTAATCTCATTGTCTCCCAAACCTTGGGTAAATCGAAAATCAAGGTGGAGCGATTGGTTCCTTACCATAAGTGCCTCAAAGAGTTGGCCAACATCTTTGATGTCCTATCCTTCCATCATCAACCAAGAACTCAAAATAGGTTTGTTGACACACTAGCCACCCTTGCATCCATGATAGAAATACGTGATGAGTTCATTATCCGTCCTATTTCTATAAGCATTAAGTGTCAACCAAGTTTCCGACCTCACTACATAAACATCTAAGATGTCGAGGAAAAGCCTTCATACTGTGACATTTTCATCTCCCTCGTAAAAGGTGAATATCCTGAAGGTGCCTCCAAATAAAATAGGAGAACCATTAGGCAACTAGCCAGTGGATACATCCTTAGAGGTGACATCCTTTACAAGGAAACCTAGAATGGCATGCACCTTAGATGTGTCTCTGAAGAAGAAGCCAGAAAAATCATGGAAGAAATCCATGGTGGGACAGATGGCACATGAATTGTTGTGTATTGTCTTGAAAAATCATAAACTGAGGATACTATTGGCTCACTATGAATGAGGATTATGCATGATTTGCCTGAAGGTGCCTTGAGTATCAAGAATATGTAAAGTTCCAAAAGCTCCCCTCCTCACCTCTCAATCTAATTTCCTCTCCTTGGCCATTTAATTTTTGGGGTATTGATGTCATCGATAAGATTTCAACAAATTCATCTATCAGCCATGAGTACATCTTAGTGGCCATAGACTATTTCACCAAATGGGTTGAAGTTACACCTTATTGAGTCCTAGATTCAAAGAAGGTGGTCCAATTGATCAAAACTAACATCATTGTAGGGTATGGTGTCCCACATGAGATAATCTCAGACAATGGCTGCCACTTCCAGAAATATGTAGTCACTCGTTTGAAAAAGGAAAAGATTGAACATCATAAGTCTTCCCCATACAAACCTCATACCAACTGCACAGTTGAGGCTACTAACAGAGCACTAAAAAACATGCTTCAGAAAATGATCAATAACCATAAAGGCAAACCATTCACCAAATCATCTCATCCTCCCTCTTATCCCAAAATATGTTGACCAAGGCAGGCATGTTAACAAAATCATCCTTTACCATACCTGAAGCAACCTCAGTGCTCAAATCCAAAAGCTGTACAAATGGTTAAAATAACTTACCCATTCGACTAGAATAGCCAGGTCAGCCTTGGGACTCGTACCAAGAAAATATGAAAACTCCTCAAAAATCGAACACATCTCATCCATGCTAGCACCAAATCGGTAAACGTGATCAACATGATCCCAAAATCGAATTCAAGCATTTAGAAAATCCTAATCAAGCTTCACACTCCTTAGTATTGGTACAGAAATCATATTCTATTTCCTAAGGTTAATTCTGCTTACTCGGTCCAATTCCTTACACCAGCCATTCATCATATGATTGAAAAAGGGCTTCATGTTGTAATTAAAAATAGAAAGAAACTAGCTTTTCTATAAACAAACTTGCCTTTTCTATGATTTTCTGATCATTAAGTCAATTATCATACATGTATTTGTAGTGGCACAAAAATTGAAGTAGAAAAATAAAGTTTAGAAGGTTGAATGTGCGAGCTAGGGCACAAACTCATGCACACGTGTGTTTAGGCCCAAACGTATGCTTTTGGCCTAAATGCATGTGTTTGGCCCAAACACATGCATTTGGTGCTAAATGTGTGCATTTGGCTACCATGCATTGGTCTGCTTGCACGGTGACCCGGCCCCATCGCACAATTCCTTCGTACCCAATCCTATTCTATTTTTGCTCAATTTTCAGCCAAAAATATTTTTTAAAATCGAATTTTCTTAACAGAATTGTTTCTTAAAAGATAAAAATCACTAGACAAAATTAAAATTTTTATGAATTTTCATAAAATAAACAAAGTTGAAAATACAACAAGTCATGATTTTTACGAAAGCTCACAACAGAAGCCCTACAAGGTCAATATGCATCCTCATGCATCATTCTCATTCTCTTCCTTCTCCTCATCCTTGGTATCGACCTGAAGACCACACCTCCTGTTGACCCTCACTATCTCTAGTTCCACAAAATGCTATGCTCAGAGAGAGTAGTACTCTAGAAATACATCATCCTCTAATGAATATCAATGCTCTAGTTATAAAGTGTGCTAAAAACCTATAAGAAACAAATATAAATTAAAAGCTATTAACAGAAAAGAAAATATTCAAAGATAAAAAGCCTACTATTTCAGGAACCTAAGCAAATCTACACAAGACACTTCCTGTTGATAGCCATAACCTATATGTTGGATCTGGCTCATGCCTTTCATATCTATGTAGAAAACCTAATCAATGAATTGAGGAATTAAAGCCCATGACTGGTTAAAGCTAGCAGGCATGTGGGATGTAGAAGCACCTATGCCCAAAGAAGTAGAATTATAATGGGGTACAGTCTGAGGGGTAGGATGACCACCTTGGCCATGAGACATTCACCTAAGAGTAGCAGCAGTACTCATTGCTGGAGCCTAATCCTAACCGGTATAAAGGGGAGGTATCCCAACCAATAAATGGGCTATTGTGAAATCAGGGTATGAGGCATCCCTAATCAAATAGTCCTCCCTAACTTGCTTTACTCTCTAGTAAGCCTAAAAACGTAAAAGAATCTGCTACCTCATGAGCATAAGTGGGTCTATCGGTATGACCCTCTCCTCAATAGACTGAGCCATCACTCTCTCCCCCAGAAAGAACTCCATCAGAACTAAAAAACCCAAGAGGATCCACCTCCTAGTGAAGGTAAGACCAAGGGAAAAAAGGCCTATATCCCCAAGATTAGTATAATAAAAAGGCCTTCAGACAACCTAACATGACAAAGTACTAATAAAAAATTCATAAGAAGAAAAATGAGTAAAGATATCTAGAGCATACCTCAGTCACTATGGCTAAGATGTGCCTATAGTCAGAAAAGGAGAAATAGACCTACTTAGCCATCCATGACTCCCTGCACCACATCCTTCCCATCATAAGGAGAATTTGATCTCTGGCAACTATCTTAAGGGTAAGATCATGAATATGGGCAAAGGCCCAAAGCTACAGAATAGACAAAGTTAGTGAAAGGTAGGACATTAGGAAGCAAATGTAAGGGAAATACTGACCTCCCAAATTATGCCAGTCGGTGGGATACCGGATCCCTTAGCTCTGGACAAAATGCCTATACCTCAATATGTTATAGCCACTGCAACTCCTGCTGAGTCATAATCATCGAGCGCATCCAAGTCCTCCAATGAGCCCATGATGCCTAAGTTAACCATTCAGACTTATTATACAAAAAGATAGTAGACAGAATGATCAGCAAACAAACCCAGGCACACTGATCAATAGAGTAATGCACCAAGCACATCCTGGATAGAAGTCTTAGTAAACTAGTCCAAGAGACTAATCCTGCAGTAGTATAGGATAGTAGCTCCTCGAGCAAATTAACTAAGGCATGGTTAGGCCGCTGCATCAAATAAAAAACAACTAGTAGAGTCCCAAAGTGCATGCCAGTCAGACACGCCCACTAAAGCAGTGTCAGGGTCTTCTCTCCCATTAGTAAATAGAACATGTTGGTGGTCAGCCACCACCTCTCAACAAGAGAAAATATTAGGCTCTTGTTCAAAGTACTCTCAATATCCAAACTCATCCAGCCTGACAGATGAGCCAGATCAATGCGATATACCACGTCCTCAAATTGATAAAGAAAGTTGATCACCCTAGCAAGCTTCAACCTAGCACCTCTCTGGTTATAGACAACACCCTACAGGTATGAATTCTTTATCTTAAAAAATAAAATATTAAGGGGAAAAATAAATTTGCCTAAAAAAGAGAGCATATTGAAAAAAAATAAAGGCATGGAAAAAAATGCTAAACACAAGAGAAGAGAGAAAAATGCATGAAAAATTAAAGGGCACAAAAAAAGAAAAAAAGAGGAGAGAAAAATAAATACCACATGGAAACCATGCTAGCTCACATGCTTATGATGATTATGTAGTAGTAAAGCATTCGTAATTGTGTTTGGCTCCTCTCGGTCCGTCAACAAATGGTCAGAAGTATCCCACTCAGGCAAAGTGGCAGTGGCTATAGGGCCTGGCTAGCCGATAGATGAATCAGGTAAATCTCCTAATATCTCTTCAGTTGCACAAAATTATGGATCGTCGAAAAAAGGAATAGCTTCTCCTTCTAGAGATGCATTTAGAAGCACCGATAAATCCTTGTGTAGTAAGCCTTCGTCCGGTATCATTCAGAAAACCACTTTGCAAAAGAAACTCAAAGAAAGGAAGAAAGTTGAGAAAGTTTGAGTTATGGCAAGCATGCTTCTCTAAAACCCCTTTTATAGGCAAGAATCCAACTGCATCATTAAATGCATTCACACTTATCTGTCACATTTTCTGCAAAATGAGACTGCTAAGGGGGGTAGCTGTGAATCCTAAATGTTGCCCCATTAAATCTGGCAAGTTAATAAAAGTCCAATGGTTCAAACCATGCACAAATTAGACCTCAAATGGACCTTGAAAATCTAAAAAAATTGAATAGAATCAGACTAGACCGGACCCAAAAATTTAGGCTTAAACACTTAGGCCCAAATGCATGCTTTTGTCCTAAACGTGCACGTTTGGAGCCAAACGCACGCTTTTGGTTCCAAATGCACCCATTTGGTCTAATCACATGTGGTTTGGTTTTTTCCAAATTTTCCAACTTAGTTTGCTATAAATTTGATCCTTCAGAACAATTTTAGGGTTCACTTTTTCATGATTCTAAGTTCACTTTTTTTTTCCAACTTTCAGTGCACATTTTTTCAGACTTACAGACAACTATCAACCCTTAAACACTATCCTAAACACTATAATTACCATATTTTTAGTATTTTCTGCTCTAGACATTTGATCAATAGTCCTCTCTGAGCATAATGGAGATGTGTTTCAGATTCATCAAGCTTTCAGACAAGACTATTCCTAAGCCTTGCAAACCAAAGGTACTTTCGGTATAGTATTTCTCATTCTTTCGATTCTAAATTAAGTTCTAAACCTGACTAGGCCATTTTTCTGATATTAAACTCATTTTTTTCTGAAATAAATTGAACTAAGCCCTTTAATATGAAATAAGGCATTTATTTTATCAAAATTTTATTTTTCTGAAATGAATTAATTTAAAGTCCTAAAATGAACTTAGGCAATCACATTATCAGAAGTCCTTTTTTTCATTAATCAAAATGTTAAATGGATTAAAAACCTATTTGGTTAATTATTTTATTGAATAAAACAAATTAGCTTTTGAACCAACCAAACTGCCCACTATTATCATAACAACCCCATCATTCACGAGAAGGAAGAATGGTATGGGGATTGACTCCCATTCAACGGGATAAGCTGGCAAGCCTATCCCATAGGCTCGACTCCAAAATATATTTTCTTTACTTTTTTTTTCCCTTTTGTTTATTCATTTTACAATTTTTGTTATTAGCACCTGTTCCATTTTATGTTTTGTTACAATTGTTCATATTGTTATTATATCTATTCCGAATTTATATTGGGGAATGTATACCTTTCTCAGACCCTTTTAGATTGGAGAAAGGATTCCCTGATCTGTTGATTATTTCAATGTAATAGTTTGTTTTGTTTATTTCATTTTTAGTTCAAAGTTGGGGATGTATGCCTTCCTTAGAACCCATAGTGGGCTAGAGGAAGGATCCCTATTTATTCTTTACACTTTTATCACTTTATGGATGTCATGCATATAATAGACTATTTATGCATCATAAATTGTCATGCTTTATCTATTCATGCATCACGTGATATGCCAAGCATACACAAAAATCACTTTTTAACTGAAACCATATTTTTTTCTTAAGCCAAAGCTATTTAGTGAATTGGAAAAATCCTTTTATAAACTTATTTTATCAAATCACAAATCCCCGAACCCAACAATGGTTTGAAGGCTAGCCTTTTCAAAATAATTCGGTGAAATCATTTTCTAAAATGGAGTTTTACAAAAAGGTTCTTAATCACCTAAGGAAAAACTGTTTTCTTAAAGATTAGGTGGTGACTCTAAATGTATCACATGTGCACACTAACAAATACATGTGGGGTGTACAAATGTGGGACTTGTCCACAACTGTGATGACATGCTTAATCTAACCCATTGTGGTCGTGTTGAAGTTTGATGAATATAGGAAGCGTTGTGATCATTCTGTGAGGTAGCATCTAATAACCATCATGAGATGATATTGCTTTTGAATGTAATGAGTCAAACATAATAAATGAGTTGACTGATGCTAGCCATGTTCTTACTAATGAACAACAGGTTCAAGCTGTTATTAGGTCTCTCCCAAATAAAGGGTGGGAGCATGTGAAATTGAACCTAACCCATAATGATAACATCAAATCCTTTGACAATGTTAGTCGCTATTTAGAGTTAGAGGAAGATTGCCTCATGGCTGACAGGCTAGATGGAGAGGCGTTCATGGATAATTGTGAAGTGCACAAAGAATGTGGCTATAAGCACAAGATAGGTGATCTAGGAGCTCTAAATGGTGGAAAATATAATGGTCCTTCACCTAAGAAATCTAAGAATTGAGAGACCAAGTGCAAAAGAGGCAAGAACGATGGTAAGAATGATAAGTCTCAAGTGACTTGCTACAATTATTAGAAGCCAGGACACTTCATTCTTAAATGAATTAAGGTGAAGGTAAGCTTTATATTGTCTGATTTGGTTATTATTAAGTCATTAGCTCTACAGTGATGGTTGAAAATGTTCATTTTTGGATTGTGGACTCAGCATTCATATAGTACTTGACTAGAGATCATACTACTTATATAGAGTTTTGCAAGATCCTAAAGGGGTAAAAATTTATCTTTATAGGAAACAACTCTAATGTAGAAGTTCTGGGCATTGGAACTTACAAACTAGAGATGAAAGATTCTCACACACTGTATCTTCATGATGTCTTTTATGCTTCTGAAATAAGGTGGAACTTAGTCTCCATTTTAGTTTTTGTAAAATTAGGATCTAAGTTTTTTTTTTTTGACAATGGTTGTGTTAATTTGTTTTTGGAAACTAAATTTTATGGTCATGGATTTATTCAAGACAAATTTATGATCTTGGATACTTTTCCTAGTTTTAATAATAATAATTCTAGTGGTTTTTATTATATGATATCGTCACATAACATGTAATGCAATGATTCTATTATATGGCATGCTAAACTAGGACATATAGGTAAGGAAAGAATGAATAGGTTAGCTAAAGAAAGTCTTTTGGGACCTTTAACTAAAGTTGATATGCCTATATATTAGTCTTGTTTGGCTAGAAAAACAACTAGAAACCCTTTTGGTAAGGCAAAGAGAGCTACCACAACCTTTCAATTAATTCATTCTGACATTTGTGGTCCACTGATATGAGGTTTAGGTATGGTGCTAGTTATTTCATCACTTTTATAGATGATTATTCTAGTTATGATCATCTCTACTTAATCACTCATAAATCTAAATCACTAGATTACTTTAAGCAATATTTAAGAATGGTTATGAGTCAATTAGACAAAATGGTCAAAGTGCTGAGGATTTATTATGGACATGAATACTTATCTGAATTGTTTAAGGAATTGTGTAAGTATAAGGGAATAACTAGACAGCTTACCATTTTTGGCACTCCATAAAAAATGGTATTTGCAAAAGGAGGAACACAATCTTACTTGAAATGGTAAGATCAATGATGGTGCATACAAATGTACCCATCTCTTATTAGGAAGGTGCATGTTGACTGCTGCTTACATCTTAAATTGTGTACCTTTAACATTTGTAGCTTCTACTCCTTATGAACTTTGGAAAGAATATAAGCCAAATTAAAGTAATGTGCAACCATGGGGTTCTACAGCATATGTCCACACAACTTCCCATCAATATGGAAAGTTACGTCAAAAAGGGAAAAAGTGCATCTTTATATGATATCTAGAAAACTCTAAGGGGTATGTGTTCATCGGAGAAATCTCTAATGGATGTTTTATAGAGATTGAATCGTGAGATGCCACATTCCTGGAAAATAATTTTCCTAACAAGTATAAAGCAACCTAGGATTTCAAATTTTATAAAATGGAAGATACTAGACTTGTTCCTTCTACTTCACTTTCCAAAGATGATCATCTCAATTTTCCTATGGAAAGGGAGTGACATACCTTATGATTTGAATTTATTTATTTTAGATCAAGGGGAATAAGAACTTCGTAGGAGTGCTCGTGGGAAGATTCCTCAATGTCGTTATGATATATAGGAAAAAGCTTTTATAGTGGCTTCTAATAAAATTGGCAAAGAAGCCATATAGTCACATCACAAGATGCAGAATAGCATATCTCATTCGAGAAAGCTCTATCTAGTCTGCATGCTAGGGGATGGATAAATGTGATGAAGGATAAAATGGAGTCTATGAGGACTAATCAAGTATGTAGCTTAGTTGGCCTTCCATTGGGACGTAAAGCAATTGGGTCTAAGTGGAAAATTAAAATCAAGAGAAAAGTGGGTAGCATTGAGATTTCAAAGCACATTTAGTAGTACAAGGTTCACCTAAAAAGTGGGAATTGATTATGAGGATAACTTCTATCCTATGGTGAGATTTTCCTTAATTCGCCTCATTTTGGCCATTATAGCCCACATGGACCTTGAGCTATACCAAATGGTAGTAAAAATGATGTTTCTTGATGGGAAAATTGAGGAAGAGATCTACATGACTACACTTAAAGGTTTTGAGGTCAAAGGTAAATAACATAAGTTTACAAGCTCAATCGATCCATGTATGGCTTGAAAAAAACATGGCAACTTCATAGTATGTCATGAAGGATGGTTTTAATACGCTTGAGGAGGATCATTGTATGTATTGGAAGGGCTATAAAATGTTGTGTGTGAATAGTAAAAATATAAAATTTTGGTAGCATTTCTACTAAAAACATGAACCTTGGATATGTGATGAATGGTTATGGTGTATATGTGTAAGGTGTTTTATGAAACTACTTATACTTAATAAGGATCTTTTCATAGGTTAAAATCCATATAAAAATCCCGAAGGTACACAATAAGTTATGAGCAAACAGACGAAATCACAAATCCTCAAGCAATTAAATCAAAATGAAGGTTAAATACTTGGCCTTACATGATAAAGCATTGAGAGATTATACAATAGAATTGTTGTGGTTTTTAAACCACATGCTGGTAAAGGGAAATATGTGCCACGCAGCGGAAGTGGAAAAATTAAAATTTTTGGTTTGTTTTAACTCATAAAACTATTTAATTTCCAATAAAACCTTTGGACCATATTCACCCAATATGACTTGATCTTTCCAATTCTTTGAAAAAATAAAACACATCATAAAGAAGAGTAGAAATGTATCAAATACCTTTCTCCCTACTTCATTGAGCTCCTTAATCATGAAGCCTCTAGCTATCTCACACCAAGCTTGAGCAATCTTGAGAACCCCTTCACACTTGATGCAAGACTTAATCCCTTTAACTCTCATGGTTGTCCTTTTGCTTAGGTTCAAGTCTCAAATCTAAGTTAGGGAATGAGTGAGTGAATTAAGTCTTGGACTCCTTTTGCTAAGGTAAAATCCTAGAACTATAAGTAGGAGAAGAAGGGAAAGTCCTTGAACACTTCAAAGCTCTCTCACACTTACCACTCAAAATCTGGAAATTACTTTTGCTTAGGTATTTTTGACTTAATTACAATTAGGAAAAAATAGCTTTTTGCCTTTTATATGGTGGAGCTTGTAGAGAACCTTCGCTAACATGGTGAGTCAGTACTCTTCTCATGTCATGACAAGTGTTAGCATGCAATTCACTATGTCATGACATAGTGAATTGCATGCTAACACTTGTCATGACATGACCTAGTGGAGTATGAGTTGACATCACTTTTGGTTAGTGGAGAATTCCTACATAATTAGTTATCTCATAACTAATTGCTTCTCCTAAGTCCAAGTCCATTTTCAATTTAGTCCTTGATGTTTTGTATCTCATACAAAATTAACTAAATTTAAATACACTCCTTTGAAATGAACTTCAAGACATGCTAGAGTCTTTGTGAATTTAATCACAAGTTCAATTTGATTATAATTAATAATTAATTGAACATTTGAATTAAATATTAAATATAATATCCTTACACAATACTTGCTCAACGCTTTACAGTGTGTGACTCACTAGGTTCATGTCCTAAATAGACACGAGATATGGAAAATTACTATTTTCTTTATCTATGTATAGAATCCCATTTCATATATAGTTTCGTAAGTTATGAGTGATGATTAGCATAACATATAGCTACTACCTAAATAGGAATGAATATTGACGATCAAGTCAATAAACATATAACATGGACCATTGATCATAATTACCATGCACTCGAGTCCTTTCATTAAGGATTCCCAATCTTAGCTAGGGTCATGGATTCGTCAAACCCTATATGCTTCGATCATATGACCACTCCTAAGTTCTAATCCTCGATATTCTTGATTCCTACTAGAAACAACTTCAAGTGAATCTCATCCACCTTGGCCAAGAATTTCATATAAAGGAGAACTAGAGGTTATAGGATTCCTTCCTTATTTACCCAAGTTAATGAATTCTTTCTTAGAGAATATTTATCTAAATATATCACTAGGTACAACCACCACATTCCATATACCTATGCGTGGCTAGTAAAAGTATGTAAGCACTGATAAACTATATCCACTAATATATTAGATAACATGCCACCTCATGTCAAAGGACTATATGCACTATTATGACCTAGATGATTAAATATTAACTGTGGTAAAACCCATGTATTCATCATCTAATGTCACATGTTTAACTTACTCATCACATGAGAGTCCTCATGTTGTCTCGACATCACATGTCTATAGCATGAGACTCACTACCTCCATTACCATAAGTATCACATACTTACAATGGATGACAATAGCGGCGATGGTCTTTCGAATTATCATTGTCCCAATTGACAATTCTATGACCACGAAAACATTTTATAATATAATGGAAAAAAGA
>CAOJBK010224593.1:0-15937 GCA_948294925.1 Codiaeum variegatum
TCTGTGAAAAATGAATCTGTCCTGGGTCCTTTTATATTAAAATTTTACTGACGCATTACTGACGCAATTTTTGCGTCAGTAATTCGTCAGTTTAATTTTCCTACTGACAAGTTACTGACGCAAAATTGCGTCAGTACCTAAGTTTTGACTGCGAATTTATGCAAAAAAATTCAATCCGGCGCCTTTTTAATTACTGACGCATTACTGACGCTAAGTTCCATCAGTAACATTTTTTTTATTTTTTTACTGACTCACTACTAACGCATTACTGATGAAAAATTGGGTCAGCATTTACTAACCCAATTTTTTCGTCAGTAAATGCGTCAGTAATAAATTAAAATTTTGTTTTTTTTTTGCGTCAGTAGTTCGTCACTAATGTTATTTTTTGCGTCAGTAAAAATTGCGTCAGTAAATTGCGTCAGTAATTTAAATTTTTCTTGTAGTGTTTATTATATGGGTAAGGAATAATTATTATGGATATTAGATGTTAAAATATATTTGAACATGACTTGTTGAAACATAATCATTTATGAATCTTACCTAATTTATTACACTATATTCTCTGAAGTGAATGAGATAGTGAATAAATAATATTATTGTCATAAAAATATCTTTCAGAAGAAGAAAAATAATAATAAGTAAGATCAAAGTATTTAGCTATATTTTAGCTCCGATATGAATAAATTATCTTTTAAATGTACATGTCGTATGTTTAAATATTTTGTTGCACTTTATCAAATTGAAATATATTTAGTGGATTACAATAACTCTAGAAGAGTAATAATCCATATTGAGTGCATAATCTCGATATGATAGACTCCCCGAATGAGTAATTAATTAGCTAAAACTTGCTTTATTATAGAATTATTAGATTTAATCCAAAATGGATTTAAATTTGATTTGACTTATATTTCAACAATGTTTTGAGAGTTATAATTATTTCATTAACCTTGATGCACATATAAAAATTGTTACTTGAACCTATTATTGAACCTGCAGTTCAATAATTTATTTTTTTACTAACGAGTTACTGACGCAAAAATTGCGTCAGTAAAAATTACTGACGCGTTACTGATGCCAAAAATGGGTCAGTAACGTTATTTTGACGCGCGACTTTACGTAAAATAACCCGTTCTTGCCCATGTTTTTCTGACGCGTTACTGACGCCAAATTGCGTTAGTAATGCGTCAGGAAAAAATATAGCATTTTCAATTACTGACACAAAAATTGGGTCAGTAATTTACTGACCCAATTTTTGCATCAGTAAAGTGTCAGTAATTAATTAAATTTTGTTTTTTTTTTGTGTCAGTAGGGGATCAGTAATGTTATTTTTTGCGTCAGTAATTACTGACGCAAAAAATTGCGTCAGTAAAATCAAATTTTTTTGTAGTGTGATATGACATTATGAATATAATACTCTCCTTACGACTTATACATAGATATAAGCCTAATATTTTTAATTTATAAGATATTGGTTGTGCCATGAATATATTTAACATGACTACTTTAACAAGTGAAATTTTTTTTATAAGGCATAATTGTCGACATTAGAGGGAGAATAAGTATCTATAGTGCTAAATAATGTCAAGAAGTTTCTTAAAAAGAAAATTATATTTTTTAATTCATGTATAAGTTTGAATGAACTAGAAGTTTATTAAATAAATTAGTTGTAACAAATTGAAACTCATCTACCAAACGCATTTATACATGCCAATAGAATGATTGTCTCAAATTCTAATTGTTAATATCTTCGTAAAGATCATAATTCTTATTATAAGTAAAATCAAATTGAATTTAATATATGCTAGAAGCATGAATGACCTTGTAATACCCCAACTCGCAGCTAAAAATATTTAATGGAGATTTTGTATGATTTAAAAAAAGAAATAGAAGTGTTTATCTTTAATTATCACAGGAGAATTAGTCCTAAAAATAAAGGAGACTTCGTTGAAATTTTGACAGAATCTCAAGAGTCATTTAATAAAACCTTTTTATTAATTGGTATAATTGGAATTTGAATGTTTAAGGCCTTTCAGTCTATCTGTGATGATAAATAAAATGAAAATTGTGTTCATTGTTTGAATAATTTTGGTTACTCTAGAATCCTAGTTTAGATTCTAAATGTGCATTTATTTGGATATAGAAACAAGAATGATGTTCAAGGATTTAAAGGATTGAAAAGATAAGTATGGAATAGGTTATTTTGGAGGCCAGATGAGTATACTAACTATTTCTTAATTTATAAACTTTTATTGTAATCATTATAATCCTTCAGTTATTATTTGAACCTAAACCTCAGTCTTTTATGGAATGTTATAGTTTCTTTCATTCATTTCCATTGAAAATAAAAATTTGATTCTGGTTATTTATTTTGATTATGATTTGATAAGACCATTTGGATCTTTTAATTGATATTGATTATCTTACCCACCATGGACCTAGCCAATGACCATATGTATGACAAAACACCTATACTAGTGGGGGTGAAACCACTAGGCCGTGTGCATCGGTGACTAAAATGATACGGTTGGATATCTCAGTTGAAGGAAAGGTTACGAGTCACGGAGGGGAAGCAAAGAGAAATGTGCGGAGCCGAGAAAGGATTCTGGCATTTCCGATTTATGAAAAACTTTTGAAAATCTTAAATCCTATGTTAAAACTCTTTAACAAAAAGATTTAGATGTTTTTCAAACTTTTTAAAAAGCTTATTTCTTTCTTAAAATTCTTTTAACAAAGTAGGTTTAGCCATTCTTCAAACTCTTTGAAGAATGATTAAACTTAAGATTTGGACCATGACCCAATCAAAAATACTTATACCAATTTATGTGTAAAACACAATATAAAAAAAGAAAGGTTAGAAGCATCAAATACCTCTCGCCCTTCTTCATTAAGCTCCCCGAATGTGAAGCCTCTAGCTTGAAACATACCAACCATCACTAAGGTAAGACCTCCCTTGAATTGATGGCTTGCTTGAACCTCCTCTCCTTGGTTTCCTAATTTTGGTTCAAGCTCCTCCTTTCAATCCTTTAGAGCATTTTAGGGTTCTTTGGACTTTCTTTGATCATTATCATCAAGACTCATTCTTCTCAAGAATACGATCAAGAGACAAAGAGTTGAAATCTTGAAGAACTCTTCTTCAACCTCAATTGCATTCTCCTTGATGATAGTTGGGTCAATTTCACTTCTAACTCTTAGAAGGAAATTTCTCCTATTATCCTTTTCATTTTAATTAATTATTCTTGTTTATCTCATAAACAAGATAATTAGAAGAAGAAGAAGAAGAAGAAGAAGAAGAAGAAGACTTAGAAGAACATTTCTTCAATTTGCTCCAAATCTTGCTTCATCTTCAACATGAGTTATGATCTTCTATTTTTAACTCTTAGAAATTATCTTAACTCATTTTCATCGAAGATGAATAGTGATACAAAATCAAAGATTAAAGAAGATGTTGTCTTTCACTTTTTATTATTCCATGCTTTCACTTTTTCCTTTTCCTTAAAACAAAGAAGAAACAAGAAAAGTTAGGAGTTTGACGTGAGTCAACTTTTGACCTTTAGTCAAAAGTGAAAGATACATATCTATTAATCTCATTCTTAATTATTACATTAATTTTGAATTAAGTTAATCATCTTATGATTAAACTTAATAATTATTTAGTCCAAATTATTTCAATTTAGTCTCATTTATTTATATCTCATACAAATCAAGACTTAATTGAAATAAACCCTTTATAGATTAAACTTCAAGACATGTTAGGATATTTGTGAATTTAATTACAAGTTTAATTCAATTATCATTAATAATTAATTTAACTCTTTAATTAATTATTAATATAATTTTATATCTTTGCTTTGGTGATTGTTTTACTGTTTGTGACTTACTAAGTTCACGTTCTAATTGGCAATGGGATAAAGAAAACTCTTTTATTTCTCTAAGTGTGCAAACCCTTTATCACACTTAGCCCCAGAAGTCATGAGTGACACATAGTATTGCATATCACAAGTACCTAATTAAAAATGAATGTCGGTGTTCATATCCTTGACATTACATGGACCTCTCGATCATAATTACTGTGCATTTGAATCCCATTATTATGGATTCTTGATCTTAGCTAGGGACATGGGATAGTCAAACCCTATATGCTAGATCATATGACTTATATCTAGTTTGAGTTCTCGATAAACCTGGTTCCTACTAGAAACTCTTTCTAGTGAACCTTATCCATCCTGGCCAGGGATTTTCATATCAAGAATAACCAGAATTCATAGGATTCCTTTGTTGTTCATCCAATTTAATGAATCCTTTCTTGGAGATCACTTATCCCAACACATCACTGATTTTGTCCATCACATACCATATACCAATACATGACTAGCATTGGTATGTAAGCAGCAACAAACCATAGCCACTTATATGCCAGATAACATGTCATCTCAAATTTATGATTATATGCACAATAATGATCTAGATGATGCGATATTGACTAGTTGGTAAAGACCCATGTATCATAAAGGAGGAAATATGAATCGCGCAGTGGAAGCTAAAAAGATCGAAAAATCTGATGTGACTCGATTTTGAATTTTCAGTGTTAAGGGGATCAAGTCCTCCAAAATCTCATTCTCGAGTAGAACATCCCTGGCCTCCTTCGTAGTAGGTGGGGGATGGACAACCCCTTCACTGATGATGGCTGGAGAAGAGGATCCAGAAGTTTAGGGATTGGAAGATACTTGAGGAACATGAGAGGACTTTAATGAATCTAGCCCTACCATCACTTCTGAAACTCATCAATGGAGGGAAGGGGACAAAAAACCCCCCTTCATAAGAGAAGGCACGACTGGAGTCAGAAGGAATAATCAATGTCCTGCCCAGGAGGACCCTTATCAGCAAACCCCGGATTAGCATTGGCCAGCACATCCGGATTGATGGTAGGGGGAGCAGCTGAAGGAGCCTTAAACTTAGGGGCAACTAGGACTTAGACAGGATTGGGGGAGATCAAGAAGCTCAGTTCTATAGGAGGAGGCAACTCCATCTCCTTATCCAACTCGATCACATCTACAAAAACAAAAAGAGAGAGCAAGTCAGTTTAGAAATAGAAATAAACACAATAGGAAATAAACAACTATAATATATAAATCATCAAGTACCATCACTTTCAGGGGGTAGCCTTTGACCTGCGAGCCTCTTAGTCTTAGGAATAACAAAATAGGGACGAGGTCATGAAACAAACCACTTCACCCTCCTAACCGTGGGGTATATTATTTATAAAGGTTTAGGTGACTGAGGGTTAGAGGAAGCTTGAGGGTGGGGTACACCAGAGCCAGGGGTGGTCCTCTCAGGTTCCTCAATTTCAAAGCTACTTTTACTATCCGACCCCGAGGAAGAAGAAGGCCCACCTAAGGGAACACTCATAAAATGGAATTCCCTCATTAAGGGGTCCTTTCTTAATTCACGATGAAGGGAGGGTTTCTTGGGATTAACAAGGGGAGGTGAGTTGGGTACTTAGGTGGAATTTTTTGCACCAGCAGGGGGGGGGGCTAAAAGAAGACTAGTGGACAACAGGCTTAACGGAGGGCATCCCGGAATTGGGAGAGGTGGGAGAAGTGGATGTCTCACCTAGGGGATGCTTAGATTCTATGCCTTGAGGAGTCCTCTACACTAGATCTTTCTAATAAGTTCGAAGGAGACCAGCTACCCGGGTAACACTGACCTCCTTATCTAAACAGAGCACCACACCTTCCTTCAGAAGGCTCATAGAATACCAAAGTGGTCCTTATTAGGGGAAGTCCATTCTAAAAACCCTATAGCAGCTATATAGCCAGGTTGAAGGATCCCATACTTCCTAAGAGCTTTTCAAACCTAAGGTTCACTTGCTCGTCTATCATGTCGTACTTGCGAGGACTCTCAAACCTAGAGGATAGGTTGAAGGTAGTATAGACTAGGCCCGTGAAGAAAGGTCCAAGGATGACACCTATGGGAAACTTAGTTTTGGGAGCCATCACGAGTAGAGCATTATGCTTAGGAGATTTGGCAGTGGCAGATTTGGCTGGTCGACCCATTGTAACAAACTCCTCCACATTGGCAGCAGCCTCTTCCATGGTGGATGGGACTGAGGGAGGCAGAAACTCTAAAGTTTGAATCCTCTCTTGAGCGGAGAAGTAATAGTCCATTTCGCTTCCTTCTTCCTTTTCCACAGAGCGATAGAAGACATGATATACTACCCTCGCTGGATTATGGTAGGATAGGGACTTCAACACCTCACCCTTGTTATAGAGTCTTAGCATCCCAGTAGTAAAGTCCCGAATGGGGAAAGTCGGGGATAACTCATCGACCTGGGTATCCTATCTGATAAGTACTTGCACCAGTCTGTCGCATCTTTGAGTTGAACTGAATACACAAAAATAAAAAGGGTGATTAAATATCCACCACATTCACCCAAAACATAAGAAAAAAAAATACAAATAGAGGCTTGCCAGACAAAGTTTGAAGAGTCTTCACCGAAAGGGAGACAAATTTGGCCTGTATAAGAAGCTGTTGTCTAGCAATCTTGATTGGTCATATTGTACCTTACGCCTTATAATGGCCCTCAGGCATAGGTAGTGATTCTCTACAAGTTCATCATCCCCTATAAGATTCGCGAGCCAGTCAGGGGTATTTAGCTCAAAGCTTTTAAAGGGGTGTTATAGAGCCCCTAGAAATCCAAATTCGTCCTTAGGATGGTTCCCCCATGGAACAAAATTAATAGATGCAAAAGCATCCTTCCATTACTTCATCATGTCCGACTTACCCCAGAATAAGTCTCTCCTATTACGATGGATGGACATGTACATGCAGAGGATATCGGTAGCATGCTAGATTTTGAAAAACATCTGGAATATCACTGCCTGAACATCTGGACATCCCAGAGCATGGCATAACAACTCAAAATAATGCATGTCCAGGATGGTGTTGGGGGTCACCATCAAAGGATTCAACTTGAACCGCCTAAAGCAGTCCACAAAGAATGGGGAAGGGGGAAACAGTAGCCCATTTTAAAACTATTCTAGTAACACAACATAGTGGTCGTTGTCCTTGGGAAACTCCACCTCAGCAATGGATCCATAAATCCTATGGTTCGGTTTGGGCATAACTAAGGCAGGGGGGTCTGTGAAGGGTGTTGGTATGATTCTTTTTAAGAAGGCCCATTCTTCACTAAGCAGAGGAGCCAAATCCTACCAGTAGTTGTCTAAAACCCCCTTATAATCTTCATTGTTAGTAAAGGTGTCCCTGGCAGGAGGGGCCTTCCTAGTTTCCTTAGCTGGTTTAGTCTCAACAACCTCAGCCTCAACCTCCACAGTCTTAGCCTCCGTGTCATGGTCTCTTTTCTTAGACTGTTCCTTTTCCTTTTTTGGCTTGTTATTCAATTGTTATTTGAGGATTTTGTTTGGATGCCATTGCAGGACAAAATGAAGGATAAAATGCGAAAGAGAAAGAAAAATGAGTTCTGGAACAATTTTGGCAAAGTAACAGTAAGGTAGGCAAGATGAAGAAGGCCAAGGCAAAAAAGAGGGAGTATTTATAGGCCAAAAGGAGACTTAATGAGGGGACATGTGTCCTCATGGGGCTCGTCCTAGTCCCCCAGACCAATCAGGAATTTTAAATAAAATAAATAAATTACAATGATTATTATGAGTAATTGTGCCCGGGGAAGCGGAAATGGCTACAGTGAAATTAATTAGAGAAACGTTCCTTGAAGAGACATAACATATCAGAAAAGTGATTGAAAAGACCTTAGAGGAGACAGTCCTGACGGAGCATTAGGAACACTTGGTCCGATAAACGAATAACCTCACAAGCAGCAACATTTATATCAAGCGGACCTGCTATTCCCATGAATGCTCTGAATCACCTCCCTGGGAATAGAGGAATAATTGATAGGGGTTCAGTCTTGCAGGTTATCCGAAGGAGTCAAGCCTGAATCCTCAAGAAGGCCCAACTTGGGAGTAAGGCCTAGGCCCGCTGAGCAACAAGAGCTTCAGAGGAGCAAGGAGATCCCTGAACCAAATAGGCTCGGACCACATCTCCGAATAAAGGATATTAGACCACTTCTGTTCTGGTGTTATAGATAGCATGGCCCAAAGAAAATGACAAAGCGTCTTGATCAGATAGTATAACAGTGCAGGTGTGTATACCCCCTGACACAGCCCGCGTAAGCCAGCGGATTGTCCCCTCTGCCTCAACCACCTCAAGGTATTGTCATTATACAGACAAAATAGGACATCCAAGGCGGTGGACCAATCAATGCCTGCCACATCAACCCCAGTACAACTCCATTCAATCCAACAGTATCCTTGCTCACCAAGGAATAGTCACAACCATCTGATCTAAGATGGATTTGTACTAAGGATCCCTATATAAGGCCCTCCACGCTTAAGGCTTAGGTAAGTTCAACTTCTTCTTCATCTTTTCAATTAACTCTCAGGCATCACGCTTGAGGGCTTCTTCTAACAACTAAGAACTGACTTGAACGTCAAAGGGTCATTGCCTGGCTAACAGCTTGGCCCTCTAATGAGCTTTCTATGATTTTAGGCCAAGAAATACTGAACCCATTAAAGTTGGATCAAACCTGCCTTGAAGATTCATTGATGTTGATTAGGTTGACACCCATCAGAGGCCAATAGTACAATTTATCCTAATCATAACACATTCATTTACATAGGTTAGAAAATATAATTCATAATATAGTAAAACAATTTCACATTTAATTTATTATATATATAAATTAAAATAATTTATTTTTATAAGGAAAACCATCTTATTTTACCATAAACTCTAGATTAACTTTCAATTGTATTCTAAACTAAAATCACTTGAAATTTACACGATGAATTGTGTAATCCCTTTCAAATCTACTCAACTGGATACTTGGCACATGCTGAAGCTTACTTAGTAGGGTACATAGTGCGCTTCATCACGTGCCACGTGTCCAGTTGGGTAGATTCGAAAAGGATTAAAAAGTTTTATAGCTTAAGTTGCATGTGATTTTAGTTTAGAGTAAAATGAAAATTGACCCAAAATTCATGATATATGAGATGGTTATTCCTTATTTACATTGGTCTTTTTTTTTATATATATAACTAGTATTCTTTTATTATTATTTAAGGAGAAAAAATCCTCCCTAAAAACTAAGAAAATAGTTTAAAAACGTCTCACTTCCAAAATTAATAGAAAAAACAAAATCACACATTAAGAAATCAAAACAAGAAAAAAAATAATAAAAAAAAGCATTTAAAAACTATGAAGAGGATTATCGTTAACAATCAATGTCATTAGCAATATTATCTTTAAGAATCTTAATAACTTGCTCATCATTAGATTCAAACACAAATTCCAAGGATTTATCGAACTCAAATGTAGCATGCATCTCCTTAAGAGAATCAAACTGTGTACCGGTTGTACTAGTTTCTGATGAAGGGGTTGAAATAGGAGCAATTAGAATAGAAATGGTTATAGAGCAAGGGGTCCCACTTTGGTAATAATATGATAACTATAAATTGTATTCTAAATGGATGGACAATCATAACTAAATTTCAAGGAAGAGCCCATGATATTGTTGAATTGTGACATCTCTAAGTTTTCATATATTCTAGTACTATATCCTTCCCTACGCAGCCACCTGCTACTAGCTTACTGGGTTGACTCACTAACTCGTTCATCACCAACCCTTGAAAAGTACCATACTGATGAGGCTCCATGTTCAATGAAGATTATCAAAATCAACTTCACGTTTAGATTCTCCATGACCACAAAAATGAAACAAAAATCTGATAATTTTTCAAACTAAAAAGGAAATCCAAGTAGATATACCTCCAAGCTTGAGATTAAGGCCACTAGAAGAGACTTTTTGATATTAATAAATATTTTTATTTTGAAGATTTGTCAGAGTTGTCATGCCTTTGCATTAAAAGTATCACAAGTACTAATAACATTACCTATTGCTCGAGCCACTAGTCCCACTTTGTCCTTGGGAGAAACATCTATAACTTGTATCCAAAAAGCAACAAAATTAAGTGCTACTATTTGAGATGGTATAATGCTTGAGAAATGACTAAGGACCATTAGTTACTGTGAAACTACCACGATCCATGCCTTAGTACATGATTAATGTCTTCTTAATGGAAAAAATGGAAACAAAATAGAGAATCTCCATACACAGCAAAACTCATTCCTTTGACTGGCTGCTAAATTGATACTATAGTATCCTTCATTGTTTAAAAATTAACAAGCTTATTGACTACCTAATGGTCTAGCAAACAATAGTCAAAAGAGTATAGATTATCATATGTGCCGCTTAAGTTGACACTGTTTACATCTGGCTCAAAATTCTCCACTAGGGATGCTAGATAACATACATAACACAAGAAGAGTATATAATAGTTTAATAATGCGTAAACAAGTAAAATATTATATATCTATGATATTATAACTATAAATAAATAATTAACTGACTATAAACATTACCATGAGATGTTGTCTGTCTTGTGGAGTTAATAACATGAGACATATCTGCATCTCTTTTTTTTTTGTAATAGATAATTCAGATTGTTAAAGAAATGGTGACTGATTAAGATCTTGTTGATGATTCAACAATAGTATAAGAGTGAGCTTGATGCTAACATTATTATATAGTGGAGAAGACTTTCTAAGACCTTCACATTTCATCTATGCAATTTCATCACCAATATTACTCATACGTGAGACTAAATCTGAATATTTTCTAACTTAGAATTGAGAAGTGATAGAGTGGTGATGGCTAATAACTTGGTAAGCTTGTAAGAGTTTTGAAACGCCTTAGAAATGAACTTATCCCCAAAGTTGTGCATAGGGTGGATCCATAAATTTTTTTTATTAAAACAAAAAATTTTGAACATTATATTTAATTATATATAAATATAGTTTATGAATAAAATTAAAAAAATATATAAATTAGAATTATTTTTATTTTATATTCTATCATTAAAAAAATATTTTAAAATTATGAGTGCAACTCTAAAATTATATTAAAAAGTGAGAGAAAAAAATTAAAAAATAAAATTTAAAAATTTATTAAAAATATCCTAAACTAATAATATATATATATATATATATATATATATATATATATTTAAAAAAAAAACTAAAATTTTATTTGAGACAATTAACTTCTATTTATGCTTTGATCCGCCTAATTGAGCATATGGCCTTGAAACAACAACTGTCATTGATTTTATTAGGGTGAAGAGTCGGAGTACTCTTTCAAAGTGGTCAAAGTTGTTGTGGAGAAACTTTAACAAAAGTAAACACGACGTGACATCTATTTTATAAAAGAAAAATATGTAATGATTTGATTCTCTCATCTTGAACTTATTGGCTACGTTTTGATGTAATTTTCTTTTGGTGCAAGTTAGCTAGCGAATGTTTGTCACTAGACAAACCAAGACGAGGTTGAATTAATGCCTCCAAATTCTTGTAAATAAATAAAACTTAAAATGTGGAATAGATAAAGAAAGAAGTGAAAAAACTTTAAACCATATTTTTATAATGATTTCTACAGTATCAATCCTTACAACTACTCTCTTAATACATAATTGACGTTTCACTAGAAGTTTTTTGATAATTTTATAAATATGACCACTCATCTAGTCTCATCCAACTATAAATTCAAGTGTTTTAAAAGGCTAATATTTGAATCTTTCACAATTTGATATTTATAAGACTATCTAGAGACCTTTTATAATAAGATTTAAAGGCAATCTCAACCTAATCTCAATCCTAATAGATAGAAATAAGCATGAGCAAAGTTAAAAAAAAATGGCTAAAAAAGTATTTTTCTAAGATTCGACGATGATGGGAGCAAAATTAGGTTGAATTAGAAATTAGAGGTATAATCGGTCTGTTTATTAACTAAAAATCGAATTTGTGATTGAATCGGATTGGACCGAATAAAATCGGCTAAAAATCGAAAATTATTAAATCGGGTTGAATCAGATTTTACAATTTTTTTAAAAATAATTTCTTAAAAATTTATAAAAATGAAGAAAAAAAATCTTATAGGAAAAATATTATTTTTCTACCTCTAAAAAAATGTAAAATTTTATATAATTATACTATATTTTAATATTTAATATAAGATAGAACACTTTTTTTTAATATATAATGGAGGGTCCAATGGGTTATACAACATGTGGTAGCCATCCTCTTAACATACGTCATATAGGAGAAATGACATCTAGTGTGGAGGAGATGACTCGAACCCGAAACCTTCCACTTCCAAAAAGTAATACTTTTACCACTTGAACTAGGCCTCAAGTGTACAAAATATAACATTTTAAAAGCTATATTTTATAAAATTAATAAAAATTATACATATTTTCTAAAAAAACTGTTAGATCGACGATTAAATTGGTTGGACCGGTTGAATCGTGAATCATTCTCTTTATCTATTCGATGATCAGTCTGGTGTTTAAAACACTAAACATGACCATACTGCTATAAAAATATAGATGTGTCCCTCTAATAGGATTTTTTTATCATATTTTACAATTAACCATATCATATAAATTGACTGAGGTTGATATATAAAACTGGATTTATTTATTATACGAAATATTTTTGAAAATAAATAATTATGATCGATATATTTTGAATTAGATGGAAGTATTAAATTTGAGACAAATATATATCACTAGTTATTTTTTAATGAATATAATATTCAAATATTTTTTTTGATGCTCATAATATTCAAATATCTTATATCTCCAAATATTTGAGAACCATAATAAATTTTGTATGTTTATTTTTTTTATTATATTCAGGCAAAAAAAAAACTGTTATTATATTATCGGCCACACCTTCAGTTGGAGCGTGGGAAACTCAGTTTTTTTGTTTTTTAGCCAGAAGTGTGGGAAACTTATGTTTGGAGACGAAAATTATGATAAAATTGCCAAAATAATGATAGCAGCAAGCAAAATATCTTGTCAAATATCAAGTCAGTTATGACGGTGGTGATGATTTATCAAGATATAAAAAAAAAAGTTGATAATTTCAGGATATTGATGCTGTTGATTTTGATAAATAGTCAAAGTTAAAACAATTTCAATTTCACATAATTATTTTATTTTTATTTATTTACATATTAAAATATTTAATTTTTAGAGGATGAGATTCTCTTAGGCAGTATTACGCTATTAATACGTACATACTGCATAGTAAATATTAAATATAATTAATCAATTAGAATTAAGACGAGTGATTTTGATATTTTTATCCCGTTCAAAAGTTTGATGTCCTTAATTTATTCAGCTCGGTATAAATAGTAATTAATCTATAAATAATATAAAGTTACAATTGGAATTTTTACGGGACATTCCGTATAAAAAAAGTAAAAGAAACAATATATATATATATCCTGTTATTATTTCCCTAAAATACTAATAATAGTAAGGAGATCAAAATATTTAGGAAAAAATATATTTTTTTATACTCAAAATAACATTTAGTAAAAAATATTTAAAAAATATGATTTACAAAAGGAAGATTTAAGTTTTTCTTTTCTTTTTTTGAAAACAAGGAAAAATTAAGTTTGGGTTTATATTCATTAACAAAAATTCAAATCCTAACCAATTAAATTCTAAGAATTTGAGAGAAGATATTGTATTGTTTGTCTTTTTTCCTTTTTCGGAATATAAATGAGAAGCAAAAAGAGTTCATCTTAAAAATAGAAGCAAAAAGAGTTCATCTTAAAATCCTTAATATTACTCATTAAGTATATGTTCTTTTCAACTTAAAAAAAAGTTAAAATAAATTTTTATAAATAAAAATTAGTTTTAATAAATAAAAATTAATAAAAATAAATTCAATAAAAAATCTATTTTAATCAGTAATATAAGTAAAAGAAAAAAGTCTTTATAATAAATTATAATCAGTAAAAATTTATTTTGATCAATAAAAATTAGTTCAGCAAAAATAAGTTTGATAAAAATCAATTTTAATCAGTAAAAATAATTTCAATTTAGTAAAAATTAATTGAAAAAAAACATAATATGTGTATATATATAGTGGAACAAGTTACTTTTTATTGAGGGAGTAATGAAACGAGTTACCTATAATCACGCTAAGCATTTAATTGTAATTAAACATAAATACAAATTAATTCTATATATAATAGTATATCTTATAAAGTATTTATCTCACTTCAATTTAAAAACATAAATTATTTTAAATTGATGAATGATCAATTTTTTATTTTTTTAGTGTTATTTGAAACAAAGAGCATATTCAAAAAAAAGTTTAGAGCATTTTTATATATAAAGAGTTAAATAATTTATTTAATTCTAATAGCCTTTTTATAAATAAATTATTCACTTTCACTTTTTCTATAAACATAAACATTTCTAAAAAAAATTAAAAAAATATTAAACATTACTGTATAATTTTTTCATATTTTCCTTTTACATAATTTCATTTTTTTTCTTATATTTCCTAATTTCTTTTTTTTTTATAAAAAAGGCCTACAAAATACGAATATATTTAATACAACTTATAATAAATAGCGAAATTTGACTCTTCAAATATAAATAGTCAAACTCACCATCTTTTTTATAATGTAAAAAATAAAGAGTCTTTTGGAAATCCTCTAAAAATCGAATGTGAAACAGAACATCTGGAAAAAGGGAAAAACTTAAATAGTTTAATAATTATAAAATAAAATTTTTGACATTTTTTATTTTTTTAGAATAAAAAAATAAAATGTAAATTAAAAAAAAAGAAATGTATGTCTAAGTAGGAGTGAGCATTTGGTCAGTTCGGTTTAACCGAACAAAATAAATCAAAAATAAAAATTCTAATATTTTAACAAACCAAATTTAACCAAAATTTAATATGCACCGAATCAAACTGAACCGAAATTTTGTCGGTTTGGTTCGATTTTAAACCGAAATATATTTTTATATAATTATATAATATCTTAAACAAAATTATAGATTTGTTGCCCAATATTATTATTTATAAAATTGTTAAGACATTTTAAATATAAATATAACACAAATATTAGTAATTTATCCTAAAAAGTTTTTTTTAAAAAATAAATATTTATTTTAATATATAGTAAGAAAATTTTGATTCAGTTCAGTTTGAACTGAACTTTTTTCTTAAACCGAACCAATCAGAAACAATTTCAGTTTTTAAAAATTAAAATTGAACAGAATTTATTTCAATTTTTCAGTTTCGGTTCGGTTTTACACACCTCAACCCATAAGATAATGTGGATATTTAACAATAATTCTACTTTTTAATGGTGGGTCAATATGAATTTTTATAAAATTGAAGGTCTATTTGCAAACTACGTGACGTACAATATAAACAAAAATAAAATAAAAGTGAAACTGCCATATTAATTAATAATTAAAAATCTCTGGAAAAAAAAATTAAAATGAGATTCTGACAAAAGGCAAGAGAGTGAAATAAAGCGGTTTCTACAATGGCACCCGCCCAGTGTAGCTGAAACTTTTTTTTTTCCTTTTTTCAATTAAACAAAAACATTTCATTTTCCTTTTAAGTTATATATGTAGAAGATTAAAGGGAGAGAGATAGAGCTGTGTTGGTGTGGTGTTACTGTTAGGGATTAACCATAATTACTATAATTATAATTCAGGTTGTTTGTTCTTTCTTTTGTTTTTTTATTGGTTTTGCTATGATGATTTGCAATTTCAATTTAATTTTAATACTTTTTAATTTTGAAGTTTTTGTGATGATTTTTTTTTTTGTTAATTATTAGCAGTATATAGGATCAAGAAAGGAGGAGGAGATGATGAGTTGGAGAAGAGTTTTGAAGGCTGTACAGGCATTGTCTGCTCATAGTCTTCTCTTCTTTTTCACCCTTTTGCTTGTCTTCAAGCTCGACCACCTTGTCTCCTACTCATGG
>CAOJBK010224601.1:0-22954 GCA_948294925.1 Codiaeum variegatum
GAACTGAGAGAAGAGATAATCATCAGAACCACTGTATATAAATAAAGGGTAGCAAAATACTTTAATGTGAGGGTGAAGGCCCAAAGTTTTAAAGAAGGTAGCTTAGTGATGAGAAGCCTCGAAGCCACAGGCAAAAGGGAATGAATTAGAAAGTTAACCCAAACATGGGAAGGGCCCTTTAGAGTTCAGCAAGTGATCAGGTTTGGAACATACAAACTACAAACTCTTGAAGGCACAGAGATACCTCACATATGGAATGTAAAATATTTGAAGATGTATTATCAATGAGATCAAAATTAATGAAAGCCTACCTTCTAAAGTCCAAAAATATGTTTGATAATTCATATTTTTCTATAAGACCTACTTCATAGGCAAAAGACCTTCCTCGGGAGGCACTAAGTCCTGGACGAAGGACATAAGACTTGCTTGACAGGCAAAAGACCTTCCTTATAAGGCACTAAGTCCTAGACGAAGGACATAAGACCCGCCTGATAGGAAAAAGACCTTCCCTATGAGGCACTAAGTCCTAGACAAATGATATAAGACCTATTTGACAGGCAAAAGATCTTCCTTGGGAGGCACTAAGTCCTAGATGAAACACATAAGACCTACTTGGTAGGTAAATGATCTTCCCTAGGAGGTACTAAGTCCTGGATGAAGGATATAAGATCTGCTTGACAGGAAAAAGACCTTCCCTGGGAGGCACTAAGTCCTGGATGAAGGACATGAGGCTTTCTTGACAGGCAAAAAACCTTCCATGGGAGGCACTAAGTCCTGGACGAAGGATGTAAGACCTACCTGATAGACAAAAAACCTTTCCTGTGAGGCGCTAAGTCCTGGACGAATGATATCAGGCCTGTTTAATAGGCAAAAAATCTTCCCTGTGAGGCACTAAGTCCTGGAAGAATGACATAAGACTTGTTTGGTAGGTAAAAGATCTTCCCTAGGAGGCACTAAGTCCTGGACAAAGGATATAAAACCTGCTTGATAGGCAAAAGACCTTTCCTGGGAGGCACTAAGTCCTGGACGAAGGACATAAGACCTGCTTGACAGGAAAAAGACCTTCATTGGGAGGCACTAAGTCTTAGATGAAGGTCATAAGGCCTACTTAACAGGTAAAAGACCTTCCTTGGGAGGTACTCAATCCTAGATGAAGGGCATAAGACCTGTTTGAAAGGCAAAAGACCTTCCTTGGGAGGCATTAAGTCCCAGATGAAGGGCATAAAACCTGCTTAATAGGTAAAAGATTTTCATTGGGAGGCACTAAGTCCTAGAAGAAGGGCATGAGACTTGCTTGACAGGCAAAAGATCTTCCTTGGGAGGCACTAAGTTCTGGACAAAGGGCATAAGACTTGCTTGACAGGTAAAAGACCTTCCTTGGAAGGCACTAAGTTCTGGATAAAGGACATAAGACTTGCTTGATAGGTAAAAGACCTTCTCTGGGAGGCACTAAGTCCTAGAGAAAGGACATAAGACCTATTTAATAAGCAAAAGACCTTCTCTAGGAGGCACTAAGTCCTAAACAAAGGACATAAGACATTCTTGATAGGCAAAAGACCTTCCCTGGGAGGTATTAGGTCCTAGATGAAGGACATAAGACTTGCCTAGGATGAAGTATTAATCTCAATTTGAATCTACAAATGCTTCGATAAAAGAAAAAACTCTAAGGCTAAAAAGAACTAAGCCCAAAAAGAGTTGAATTATCTTTGGTGAACAAAAGCCACAACCATTCAGAGAAAAATGATGAATAAAGATTTTCATTGATAAAAATAGTTTACAAAAGAATTATACAAAGAATTTTACATTGTGAAATACATCAAAGAAAAAATTACAAAAAGGACTATTGAGGATTCTAGCCACCCTCCTCGGGGTTAGCGTTATCACCTAAATCTTCACTTGATGAAGAAGGAAGATCTTTATATTTATCAACATCGAAGGTAGGCGAGGATGGCTGAGGCAACATGCCAAGATAGTCATTGATGTTGGGGACAAGGACCTTCTTTAGCTCATGCAGCTTAAAGGAATTAGCCTCTTTAGGATGATTGGCTACGATCTCCTTTATGCTCTTTTTATGCCAAATCATCCCGTGAAGGACCTCCCTTTTCATGATATACTTCTTCAGCCAGTCAAGGGTGAAGAATTCTTTAAGGGCTCTGTACACTTCTCCTGCATGCCTCTTAGCTTGGTCAGACAGGGACTTCAAAATCTTCTGAGAGAAGTGAAGCTCGTGGTGAAGGTTGTCCTTATCCTCTTGGAGGTTGTGGTTTCATCCTTTGAAGCTGACCAACTATTGCTTTGAGGAGACAACAAGCTCCTCCTCTTTTAATTGAACTTGGAGGTCATTAACTTCCCTTAAAGCCTTCCGCTTCTCTCGTTGGGCACCCTCAACATCAGCAACTGCCTTATCAAGAGCTTATTTAACACTTTGAAGCTGTGATGAAGAGGCCAAGAGAGTATGCTCCTTCTCTATCAAACTCCTTTTGAGATTCTCATTCTCTAGAGAATGGAGGAAAATAATCATCTCTATCTCTTGGTGATGGTGATTGGAGAGAAGGGACTTCGTAGCTTCCTGATGAGACTTGGACCTTGATAGAACATCTTACAGAAGGAGAATTATAAGTAGAAAATAAAGGGAAATAATGAAGAAAAATCAAACTAAACCAACGCTGACCTCGATGGTGGAAAGAAGGGTTAACCCCCGAGATAGTATCCCCTTAGCATAAGGAAGTCTCATCCTCTCTCAGAAGAATTCATTGTCCATCCACAATGAGTCACTAGGAGGAGGGATTAATGTAGAGGAGAGGGTGAGAGGAGGCTTAACAATGAGAAACTACTCAGCGGAGTGTTAAGGCTGGTCATTAGACTTATGAGTTTCCTCATCCCTACACTGAAGGTGTTCCTCCCAAACAATGGACATCCTAGTCCCTTCCATGAAAATATTTAGCTATGAGATTCCCTCACGAAGAAACATCTCCGTTGACTTCGAACTATAACCCTCCTTGAAGAGATCAGAAAGAGCTTCACCCTCTTCACGGTTTGGAGTTGGAAAGCCTTTAACATCAAAGTTCTTGGCAAACTCCTCTAGCTCTTCAGAATAGGCTTTGGAGCTGACCTCGCCTTCGCCTTTGCCAACAGCCTAAAACAGAAGTAGAATTGGATATGAAGCTTAGAGAGGACATATTCGAAAAAATGGTGTAATAACTAACTACATGTACCTTGACCCTTTGGGGAGGGGGCAGAGCTAGAATTGTGGAAGGAACTACCTCCACTTCAACATGAGGTGAAGCCTCACGAAGTTAAATATCTTCGATACCCTACAAGAAGATAGGAAGAAATGAGTACCCAGAAATAAAAATATAAAGTAGATAGGGATCATAAGCTTAGCTTAGGCTCCAAAGGAAGAATGGCGACATCCTCAGCCTCAAAATGTGGCGAAATGGTTGCCACAGCAGGAGGCTCAACCTCCATTGGGGGATGAGCTGGAGTCTCATCCATTTGAGTGCTTTCGATAGTCTATAGTGAAGAAGGGAAACAAAATCAAGGGTAGACGATGAAAAACTAAAATGAGAACAAAAATAAGAAGAGGAGAGGCTTACCTCAGGTATCAAAGGCAATGTAACAGTAAAGGGTAAGGGGAGAGAACCCTCGTCCAGTAAGGCAACACTTCCTTCAACGGTCCTCTCCAGGAAAGCTATATTAGTACAGATGATAGATTAGTACAAATTGAAAACAAAACTATAAGAAACTAAAAAGAGATTACCAGCCCTTCGTGAGGGCCTCCTCGTGGAATGCTTCACTCTTGTCTTACCCACTTCTCTGCCATTAGGAAGAATCACTCAAAGGGGCTTAGCCTCGATAGGAGAAGCAGTCCCAACTGACTGCCCAACTTGCCAAGACCTCTTCAGCCTTTCGAGAGTTTTGTAAACCCTTCAAAGGTCAGAAGAAGAAGAGGAAGATGAAGAGGAAGAAGAATTGAAGGAATCAAAAGCATTACCTGAAGGAAGTGTGTATGGCTAAGCAGCTGTTGAACCACTACCTTCACCAACCGTGGAAGGGAAAGCGAAGGCCCTCTCCAAGAACTCCCTCATTACCGCCTCCTCCTTATTATAAAGGAAATTGTAGATTTTGAGGAGGCGATCTTCAGAAAATGATAGAGTATAGTTCGAGTAGAAGATCTGGAGCCATCTGTTAAATTCTTCCTGGTTACGGGCTAAGGATCCCATCACATCGAGGGCATGCCTCATCACCCACTGAAAATGAGGAATCTGAAGGATCTTATCTTTGAATACTTGAAGCTTCAGCAGTTGATCATATCGCCTCTTCCTTTTAAAATTGAAGGGATGCTTGGGGCAAGATGAGGAAGCAGGAGCTGAAGATGTAGCAGGGGGAGGAGGTTCAGGAGCTGAGGCTGGATGAGAGAGTGGGGAATCGACCGAGTCTGACTAATCTTCTGAGTAGGAGTAAACTTGAAATTCTTTAACCTTCGCTTAGTCATCTAAACAATGAAAGTGCCTTCTTCGTTGTCGTCATCAGTTGGCTTAGGAACTTGCCTCTTTGAACCAGAGAGAGGTGCCATAGGATGAGGATCAGCCTGAGATCTAAGAGGGGCTTGAGCCCTCGCACTACCCCTAGGGGGCAGATCTCTATAATAAGATGACAGATGAGGGAAATTAGCCCCCTAAAGGTGGAGTCGAAGAATAGTCGTCTGAATCTCTTTCTTTGTGCGAGGTTGAAGCTCCCCTGTGAGAGGGTCTCACATAGGAATAACGTGAGTCAGGTCTGGCTTAGGAATGCTAGGCTTCTCCTCCTCGGTCCTTATCCCCAGAATAATCTAGAGAGCTCCATTCAAAACCTTTAGAGGCTTCTTTGAAAAAGGAAAAAGGAATGAAGGTGAAGAGAAGACTACAAATAATGATAATGCATATAAGTCAATCAATTAATGACTCACCTAGAAAATCCTCAAGGTAGAAAGGGACAGATAGGCGCCCACCTTCACCTACGAGGAGATTGTTGCGCCATAAATCTTCCAAATAGATCAGCTCCTTTATGCTGATTAGAATCAATAAATATCTCCCATAATCTTTGGTAAGAAGAGGGTTCTCGGAGAGTTTATGGAGCTCTCGGTAATCTCCATCAAATCCCAACCCAGGATTGTTGGGACTAGTATAGCGAAACCCACAAAAGTGGCGCTTTCAGTCATCAACCTTGTTGGGCTTCGAGCCAAACAGCTTCCAGGTGGGCCTCCCAGACGACATGTAGACCCCAACATCTCCTTGGCACGACCCAAACTAGAAAAAGGTATGAAAAAGCTCCATCAAAGGGGAGAAAATCCCCAAGAAGAAACACAAGACATCAAAACTGTAGATATCTAGAATCGAATTCGGTGTGAGAGTAAAAGGTAATATACCGAAGTGCCTAAAAACATCAAGGGAAAAGACAGAAGGAGGAAGAAAGAGGCCTCGAAGTATCTGATCATAAAAAATGACATAATCTCGATGACCAATGGGAATGTTAAGACGAGGATCCTCATGGAAAATACGATGAGCAGAATAAGGAAAAATGAAAGAAACCACGGAGGAAATACTATCAAAGTTGGCATGAAGAGGCTCCCAATTAATCTTCAACTTGGGAACCACACTTTTCCAAGCGGGAGCTAAAGAGTAGATGATAAATTCTTTCTGACTTGCGGAGACAACTCTTTGGCCTTGATATTGTCTAGTACGTGCCATTTAATTATAAAAAACGATGGTCGTCAAAAGAAAGCAGTGTTAGGTCAAAGAAGCAAAGAAATTTTGAAAGAAAGGAAAAGGAATTCACAAGAAGAAAAGGACAGGTCAAAACAAAGGGATATATATCGATGTTCTAAAAGACTTTTCACATTCTCGACCTTTATAACTCAAAACGCGACACGTGACGAGTCATTCTAAATGTATTGGAAGAACACGTGGCAAGAAAAGCTAATTCGCATCAGGGCTTCGATGGGAAAGGGAACGAAACCTATAAAATATATCAAGGCATCCTAGGTCTTCGATTGAAGGAAATAGAAATTGTCAATACTATGAGACGGCGGGCTCCAAATAAAAAAATAAGAATCTTAGAGCATTCTTTTAACTAGTTTTGTCCAAACGGAGGAATCGGACCTGTGAGCTCCTCAACCTCTTACGAACAAGGGGGACCACTGATGCAGAATGAAATAAATGAGTATAAAGACCTTGTGCCTGAGGACGACCAATAATTCAAAAAGAATGAGGGTTCAGGCTCATATAAAGAGTAAAGTCATAAATATAAAGAATTCCGATTAAGCCCACGAGTCTATTTAATCGAATAATAAAGAGTTTGAACTTGACTCGATTAAACCGAGTCAATTTCAAGTAATTTCGAGACAATTTTGAGTAGCTCTCACTTGCATCCCTAAAATAATAACTCAAGTTATTGTTCCAACAGTTCATCTACCTTTACAGGCAACAGTTTCTCCTCCAAATTTTTAACATTAATTATTAATTATTTGGATAATGATCATGGTAAACAAATTGTTCATGCCAATGCTTCTAGTTTACAAGAGAACATTGATAGAAATAATGCTCAGATTTATTCATGCCATTTTGAGTAAGTACTAATGAATATACATTCATATGAATTGCTCTCTTGGTCCGACCGATCCAACCTGTCCATCCAATTATATAACTTTTTCACGACAAAGATAAAAAAAAATATGTTTTTTTTGCCATATATTATTTAGCAAATAACAGTACCATATGTCTTGGTGCACATGCAATGTTGGCCTGATACAGAAACTCATAATGGTGATTGCATCTTGAGTTTACACTTGGTGCAAATGTTGTTGAGAACAACCTTTGCATCTAGTTGGTCGCTGATACTACTCCACTTGTACCTGGTTCGATCCCGAGGGGTTCTATTCAAATCATACCAGATCTTCTGGACCCTCAGTTCGGATCGAACTCGATACAAGTCGAGGGACCCCCCCCCCCCCTTGGGTTCGCTAGTAACCTTCGGGGTTCGGTTATGTACGACCTACAGGTGTCACAAGCCACACGGTGCAGTACACTGGCAAACACTCCCTGGCCGACACGTATGCCTATCTACAGGGCTTTTTCGCCCTATAAATACATGGCCTTACAACTAAAGCAAGGTATGATAAAACTCACTCAGAAAGCTTTACATTTACATACTGTTCCATCTATAATTCAACCATTCACTGACTTAAGCGTCGGAGGGTTAACGCCAGACAACCCGTCCGGCACACCTGACCAGTTGTTACTCTGTGCAGGTCCAGTTCCAGTTCAACCAGAACAGTTACAACACAGTGTGTCCAAATCTAGGACGCATCAGTCGCTTTGGGGGACAATGATTATAAAGAAAGGTTTAAAGAGGTACCCCACCCGCTTTGATATGATGTATCAATGTGGTTCTAGATATGATCAAAATCGATAGTTTAGAGGATGAATTGTAATCAATCAATACATCTTATTAAAATTATAATTATTATGTAATTTAATTATTTTAATTTTTTTATTTTAAATATTTAAAATTCTTATTTTATTTTTATTAAAAAATATATATTCCTATATTATTTTATTTTAATTTTTTTATGGGTTAAACCGGTTCGCAACCGTTGATTTCGATTCAGATTCACCAAAATATTAAATCTTAATTGATCCATACTCTTTACGGTTCTAAACCGGTTCATGAATCGAAATTGTTAATCTAGTTCCCATTCAGATTTTAACCGTGTCGATTCTGATCTAATTCATAGTTCAAATCGACCTATCTGGCCCATCCAACCTAACTTGGAAACAATATCAATGTGCCTTTCATTGTGTTGTTTTCACTATTTCTTTGAGAACACATGACAAATAGATAATTCCCCCTGTACATAAAATGTGTGGTGACTCTTTAAATGGTCATTTTCCACTATACTTGTCACAAAAAAAAATTGTCTAATATACATGGTTTTTTTTATATATTATATGCTTTCAATGTGTAATCGGACGCGCATGTGATTGGCGCATGTGCAATCAATTCAGCACATGTGACAGGATAAATTGTAACAGAAAATGACAAGTATAAAAGATAACAACCATTAATCAATTTGAAGGAAAAAAAAAAGTCCAAACGTAACAAATATAAAGGAGAAATTATGTATTTTATGATAGAATTCCCACTTAAAAAATATAATTTTCTCATATTTTCTATAATTCTTTATCATATTTCCTTTAATTCCACATCTCTATATTATTATTTTCCCTCATCTGCTACTTTCCTTCTACCATTCTCTGCTACATATCATATATAATATTACTTTCGTTATCTGATGCACATGCACTAGACTAAGCCTTAGATATGTTCTCTTCACCTTAAAAAATTAATCTATAAAAATCAGTAAAAATCAATTATTGCTTATCATTTTTATAGAAATAGAGAAAATGTGGTTTCTTGAAGCAAGGATTTATGGGCGAATTTCCTCCCTCCTTCTCGTGCTTTTATTTGTTGACGTGCCCTGCTGAATCACCTGCCTATTGATGACAATTTGCAGCATTCTGGTCTGATTTCGGATTGTCATTGCCAGTTGTGTTGCAGAGGAGTAGACAACGTTCATCACCTGCTACTGTCATGCCCTTATACAATTGCTCTTTGGCATGCTTTTTGTGATATTTTTCTGGTTAGTAGGCTAGATCACCAAAAAAAAAACAGTTATGTGATACTCAAAATTATAATAAAATTATCAAATCTCAAATTCAAATGAATTACAGTAAAATATATATATTTTTCAATACTAAGTGTAAATAAATATCAAAATTTTGTAAGTATATAGTCATGTCAGTGAAAAAAAAATTAAATTTATTCATCATTTAAAATTATTTTTTTGTGATATTTATTTATTTTCATTGCAATTTTATTTAGATTTAAGATGTTATAATATTATTACAGTTTTGAGTATCGAAAGAGTGCAAATTTATTGAAATTAAAGTATAAGAATCTAAATTTTACAGAAATAAAAATATATGAACTCAATTTTAGCAAATAAAATTATAAGAACTAAATAAAAAAAATGAAAGTACATGATCTAAATATGTATTATTCTAAAATTTTATCTAAAAATATTTTTAGAAAAAAAATACTAAACACATCCTAAATCTTGTATCTAAAAACAAGAAAAAATTTTAGAATTGAAAGTTTTAAGAGGAGAATTATTAGTTAGTAGTTATTACTTTAGGGGAGATCAAGGTAATGAATTACAATCAGCTCTAATTGTTTTTTTTTCTCAGTCTAAACACACAATAAAAATTATAATATCTACTCTCTTATTTATTTTCTTCTTTTAATCTCAATCCAAACATCCTATGATAAAAACATAGAGTAAATTAAAAAAAAATCATTGTTTTTCATTAAAAATATAGTCAAAATAATTATATTAATTAAAATATCTCATCATTCATTATTTTTGTACATGAGATAACCAAATAATTTAGTATAGGTAAAAAAAACTAACTTTAAAAAAAAAAGTAGAATAGTAAATTAATATTCAAATCAATTTTATTTCCTCTCTTTCTCAAGATTCGAACATAAAATGTACAACTATAAACATTAACTATTTATCGTCAAGCTACACCCTTCATGAATTTAATATTTTTATCATGACATGTAATATTAAATTTGAATCCAAAATCAATAAAAAAATTATTGAAGATTTTTAAGATCTTCAATGAAAAGTGAGCTAAAAACTTCCATTTGATTTTTAGGCAAAACTAACCCAACTTCAATTCCACTCTCCATTTCTCTACTTTCAGTGAGTGAAATAGCTTTATTATTATCAATTGAAATGTCCTCTATTTTCTTTGGTCTTCCCCATCCAAAATCTGTTTTATAAAGATTCACTTTAGGTGATCCGGAAATCATTACATGGATATCCGACCCGAATAACACTTCCCAATCCGAAATCCACTTTTCAGCTTCAAAAAACATTTCTTCATCCAACTTTCTTATCTTGTTTCCAATCACATTTGCAGCAACAATAATTTCATCTTTTCCCATTAATTCTCCCCTAATTGCCATTGCCCTACCAAACCCTACGCAATTCCCAAAATACGTAGCGGGTACCGGAAAATCCAATCGGGTCAATCCACCCGCAATAAATCCAAAATAGTTCAGATCCTCAATTGAATAATGACCCATTTGATTTTGGACTTTAACTAAACAAACCCATATAAAAGAACAAGTTAATACCTAAGGAGATAAATGAATTGGTATTGGCTGATTATTTTTCTTGCATTTTTCAATTATCCATTTCTTTATCTTCTCCATATCCAAAGAACTCACAACAAATGTAGCTCTAACCATATTTGATAAATCAACAGAAGTTTCAGTGCCAATATTCATTGATTTTAAAGATTTTCTCTTCCATAACTCTTTTAAAAAAATCTCTTCAAGTCCATGAGAATCTTTAATAACAGACCTATCAAAAGAAGGCAATGAACTATAATTAAAGAAACAAGAATTTGCACAAATTGAGGCCCATACTTTGAGGAAATTGTTGAAAGTTCTTCCATCAGCTGCCATATGATGATAAGCAAGCCCAATACACAATCCCATTTGATCAAAAATTGTAATCTTTACTGCAAGTAAAGGAATAGTGGACTCTTGTTTTGATGTAATAGTTGGTAAATCAGGTACAAGAGGGTAAAATTCATGGACATCTCTTGCATAATTACTTGTATAGTACCTGTTGTGATGGAGACAATTTTTCTAACAAGTTAAAATTATAAATCATAGTAAAAATCAATGCAAGATGTGGCTATCAATTTTCGACACAACATAATATCCCAACTCGATACAATCTGTCTTTTAAGATTCAGTGTATTCGGAAAGTCTATTGACTCGGTAGATTATGAGTCGATTTCATATGTTTTTCCTCTCGTATACTCAGCTCAACTCAATTCAACAAAGCCTTAATCTCAAATTAATTGAGGTCGGCTATATGAATTTGTTTTCTCCACTCGGGGCGATCGTGAACTATATTATCAAAACAAGAGTTAATTTATTTTCCTCTCGTATAAAAGAAAAAAAATAATAAAAATAATATTCATATAAAAAATGATAAAATAAATTTTTTATCCAATAGCGTGAGAGCCTTCTGGCACTGGAGTCCACCTTTAAATTTTTCTAATTACAATTTTGGGAAAGATCACTCCAACTATATTAATTTATACAAAAATTTTTATTGCAATTCATACCAAACTTTTTGTTAAGTTGAAACAATTGAAGTAATTTGATATAAAATTATAAGTTGAGAATTGAGCTAAAAGTTAGTTTTACTGTTCATTGAAAACATTTGAGAAAAATATAGAAAATAAATTAAACCTTTATCCTTTTAAAAATAACCAAAATTAAAGGGAATATATATATATATATATAAAGTAAAAATAGCTAAAATTTTATAATTTTCCACTTATGATAGTTGAGTACCTGAAATCACCATCAGATTGTTGAACAATGAATGAAACTGAGTTTCCAGGAGAGTAAACAATCTTGGGTTTCTTCAAATCACAAGAAGAAAAAACAAGATTACCAAGAAAAGGAAAGAAATGTTTTAAAGCTATGGAAAGAGAGGACTTGAGATTAGGGAGAGTAAAAGAAAGAAAATGAGAAGTTGAATGAGGATATTCATAGAAGAATAAAGGCTTGTTTGGAGAGAAAAAAAGCCATGGAATGTCTAAGAAAGTTAATGGTAAAGTAGTTTCTTGAACTGAATTTGGTGGTGGAGAGACTCTACTTTGTTCAAGAACTTTGATAATGGAAGACTTTGCCATTAGAGAAAGAGAGAGATGAATTGGTTTTAGAAAATAATGAATGAATTTATAGTTATAGTAAATTCAAATTTAAAGGATTTGATATTAATCTATTTGGAATATTTTGGTGCCAACGTTCAAACCTACCACCAATTATTTTAATAAAAAAAAAATCACGAGTTGGGTGAGCTCATAAAAAAGAGTTATATCTTGAGATTCCTTGCAGTATGTATATGAGGTTTTTTTTTAGAAATATATTAATTTTTGAAGTTGAAATAATGTGTTTTCAAAAGGGAAATGGGAATCTATGCAGACTTTTGTAAGATTTTGTGTTGGAACTTATGGTAAAAACTATCTTTATTATTAAATAAAAATTTATTTTTGATTTATATTTAAAAAATATGGCATTTTGAGCAATCTTATTTTATTTTATTACGTGAATTTATGTTTCCGGGTAGATTTATGATTTATCATAAACTATCCACGTCCAAGAGATGAAGTGATGTCGACGAAACAATTGTACAATTCGAACAAGTGCAACTAATAATAAATATGATGATAATACTAAAAATGTGATTATTTATATTTAATTTAATAAAAATATTTAGATACATTAACGATCAAAAGAGAATATCAGTAGTGATTCAAGAATTAATTTTTGTAGAAAAACTTGAGAGGATAAAACAGAGATATGATTATGATTTTTTTAAAATAATTTTAGGAAAAATAAGGGAAAAAAACTTTCACTTCCACTTCAACATAAATGGAAATATTTTTAATGATGTTATCATGAAATCTGATATTTCTTGTTGTGACAAATATTGAATTTATTAATATTATTATTATTATTATAAAAGAATGAATAGAACTAAAATAAAATATTAATATGAAAACCCATAAAAATAAATTTTAATTTCTTTTGAATAATATTATTCCTACAAATTCTCTCTCAAAAAAAAAAAAAGAAAATATTAGTCCCACAATACTCGTTCAAAACTAATTAATAGTAAACTTCAATTTACCAACCAAAATTTGCAAAAACTAACCAAATTAATTTAACAACATGGAAAAAATAATCATCACAATTAATTATCAAGAATTAATCAACTAAAAATAAGCAATCTAAAACCATATTTTTCCAAAAATAGAAAAAAAAATTCCCTATAAATACCATCAAATGAAATCAATATTTTTCAGGCTGCAATAAAACCTACATTCAAAGGCAGATTCAGCAAAAGTTTTCGATATATTTTTTTCGATTTCTTTTCCTGTTTTCTGCTAATAAAAAATATAAATTAAAAAATGGAAATGAAGAAGAAGATTGTTTGTGCTATCCTCTTCTCTGCCGCCTCACTGAGTGTAGTGATGGCTCAAGAGCCAGCTTCTTCACCGGAATCCGCCCCACCACTAGCAAATGCGGCTGCGGTTGGTTTGCCGGTTGTTGGATCATTGGTTGGTGCTTCTCTTGCATCTGTCATTGCCCTCTTCCTTCAATAAATTGAAAAAAAAAAAAAAGAAAGAGAGATACAAATGAGAAGGAGAGAAAAAAAAATGAAATGATGTTTTAGCTATTTTTGGTTTGAATTGATTTTTCATATATCTATTTTTTTTAATATTAATCCCATAATATTATATGTATTTTGGAGAGAATTAGTTAATTTCTCTACTTCTAGTTTGTCTTATTTCTAATTTTCTATAATGGAATAAAACAGCCTTGACATTGAGTCGAGGTTAATAATTAATTTTGCATTTTAATTGTGTATTAGTATATATTTCCAATTAATTAAATTTAATTTCATAATTATTTAATTTTTTTGAAAATATAATATTTGTTCTCCAATTATTCTTTTTGAAAAGTGATTATCAAAAGAAAATAGCTATTCGTTATGAAATATATTTTTATAATATTATTTTTTAATAACTTTTAATGATATAATTGAAAAAAAAATAATGTTCAAATCTTGCTTTTCCTCTTAATAAATCAATTGCACCCTTTCTTGTAAGTTTTATATTTACAACTTAACACTCGTCTATAGCTTATAAAAAAAATAAAATAAAGATTAGAATTTAAAAAGGTATATTAGACTAAAAGAAAATTAAACTCTTTCTATTTAAAAAAGATTAAAATATTTTTTTTATTTATGTAAAGAATACTCTTTGAAATAAACATTTGTTTTTTTCTCCAAAATAAATTAGATCGTTCATTCAAAAAAAAAAGCATTAGTATCTAAAATATTCAAGCTAGTTAAATTGAACATTTTAAATCTTATTATAGAAAGCTCACTAAAGGGGTAAAAAAATGGCTTCAAGCCTAAACAATACGATCCAAAGGCTTATAAACTGAACCAACTCCAATAATTCTCTAGAGTTTCTTGAAAATTTGTCCACCAACATGGCTGCTTAAAAGACGTCAAAGATGGAGTTTGAGAGTGATTCCAGTAGCTTATGCACCAAATAGAACCTTAGACCTTAATTAAAGAATGAATAAACAACAGTAGAGCAAAGAGACAAGATGAGTGAGAATGATATGAGAAGAGGGATATACCCATCAAAAATTTCAACCACAACACACATACATAAGCTAATTGCTTCCCATCTCCTTCTTCTGCCAGAACCTTGAATAGGCATGCCTGACTTGGAAAGTGATAAGCCCGACTCTTCAAATTTATCATAGTCCTCTCTGTTAGTATACACAATACAAACACTGAAGCTGAAGATCAGGAAAGACCAACAGTAGCAGTATGAGCTTAACAGCAGCAGAAGCAGTAAGAGTTGAAGCAATAAGAATGCAACAAAATACAGGCATATGATAAGCAACCTGTGTCTCACAAGCAATAAAATTTAGCACTAATATAGAAGATTCTGGTTTTGTCAAGTGTGAACTAATAATTGAAATTAGTTAGAGTGTTAACAAGTTAGTTAGACGAGACAGAAACAAATTAGTTAGAAGAGAGAGAAAGTGGTTAAATCCACATGATTGTTGTGCATTGTTGTATATAAATTGCAATGTACAATGACATAGTGATATACAATAATAAGATCATCATTCTCTCTCTCTCTCTCAAATTCTCTGTGTTCTTTTTCCTACTTCATCTTCTTTCTTCTTCTCTGTTATATTCTATGTTTTCTTCCTTCTTCTACTGTTTCATTAACATGGTATCAGAGCTTTCTGGCATTTTGTTAAAGAATTCAAGATAACTTGTTTTCTTGTTTAGTGGTTATTTTTTGAAAGTATATACTATTGTTAATCAATATTGAATACAAAATATAGTACTGTTTTGTTAGTTGTATCAAAATTTTTTGTTTAGCATTGTAAAATTGAAAGATATGTTGTGTTAGAGTAAATGACAGCAACTAGTTCACAACTAATGGTTTTGGTATGTCTAATGGAGGAATGCTGAGTACTCTAGTTTTTCTACCTAATATGGTGTTGGATGAAACAAACTATGCAACATGGTTGTTTATAATGGAGTCATTCCTTAGAGGTTTCTGTTTGTATGAATATGTTGATGGCTCAAAGAAATGTCCTTATCAATTTTTTGTAGCATAAGAAGGCACCAAGATGCTATCTCCAGTTTTTCTAAAATGGAAAGTTGATGATCAAAACATTATAAACATGATAGGAAAAACCTTGAGCAATAGAGCATTGTCATGTGTAGTTGAAAGTTCCTGTGCAGCTGATATGTGGATTAATTTGAAGGCTAAATTTACTGATTCAAACAAACAAAATATCTTGCAGCTAAAGGCCAGTTTACACAGAATTAAGAAAGGTTCTAATTCTATTGAAGTTTATTTAGAAAAGGTGAAAAATGCAAGAGATGCATTAGAAATTGTGGGGGTATATCTTGGTGATGATGATGTAGTTATGAGTGTGTTGGAGGGCTTACCTTTTTGAACATACAACTATTAAAACTATAATTAGAATACAACCAGTCTATTCCATGATTACCTTGAAGAACCTATTAAAATCTACTGAATATGACTTAGAACAAGAATATGTTGTACCAGTCACACATCTTACTACTATGATGGCAAAAAATACTATTATTGATAAATCTAATACTTGTACCAAACAAGTTTTTCTTGAAGAGTCTAATAATTGTATTTTTGGTGGACAAGGGTACAATACTAGTATGTTTACTGGTCTTTATGCAGTAGGAAGAGGTAGTGTAGGAAATGGGGGAAGGTTTAGTGGTAGAGGCCCCTTTTCAGTTGGAACAAGAAATACTGATGGTAGTACAATTTGTCAGTTGTGTCAGCAGACTGGTCATAGTGCCAGAAGCTATGCAAAATTATCTTCTTTTCAGGCATTTACTGGTATTTCTCATAATACTATTGAATATCAATATTGTGGTAGAAAGAATCATACAGCGGACAGGTGTTTCCATTTAATTGGTTTTTCTAATCAGAGGACTTTAATGTTTTCTTGTAACAAGATGCAACAAGCTGCTTCAATGACACCTCAACTTAGCAATACTGATTTTCTTATCAAGCCAATTATTGGAAGTATAGGTTCTTCAGATGCAAACAATGTCATTCAAAGGCATCATGCTTCAATCAGACCTCATCTGATCAACCCATCTAAACCTGGAATCTTAACATGATCTACCTATCAAAACTTTGCTGCTGATTTCAATTCTGGAAATTCTGAATTGTTTCCTCAAAATTCAAAAGCTGAAATACCAGTTTGGTTAGCTAATTCTGGTGCAAATGCTCATATGACTTTAGAAGCTCAATTCTTGACTGATCTTACTACTTTTCCTGCAACAGACACAGTGACAGTGGGTAATGGTCATTTATTAGATATAACTTATATTGGTAACTCCACTTTAAGTACATTACCAGTGTCTCATGTTCTTCTCAGTCCCAAACTAGCTGCAAATTTACTATCTATTTATCAGTCATGTAAATAGAATAATGTCAAAGTTATACTTGATGAATTTCAATGTATCATACAGGACAAAGTACAGGGACAGGTACTATACCATGGCCTGTGTAAAGAGGGTATCTATCCTATTCCAATCAGCCTGCCTTCTACAACTGATGATTCAGCAATAGTTGAAGATAAAGAACAATCTAGCTTGAAGGCTTATATTGGAAGACATTGTTCAAATTTGTTGTGGCATAAAAGATTAGGACATGCCTCTACTGGAGTTATCAATAAAATGTTACAAAATTCTAATATCTCTATATCCTCTCATGCCAATGACAAACAAGAAGTGGTACGTGAAGCATGCTTAGCAGGAAAAATTGCCAAACTACCATTCCCTTCATCCACAATTAGCGCACAATTCCCTTTTGATTTGGTTCATTCAGATGTATATGGACCAGCTCCAACTTATTCTCTAAAAGGCTACAGATACTTTGCGCTTTTTATTGATGATTGTACAAGGTTTACTTGGATGTTTCCTCTTAAACAAAAGGTAGATGTGTTTGGGATTTTTAAATCTTTTCATGCTTATGTTCAAACACAATTTAATACTTCTATAAAAACATTGAGAACAGATGGTGGTGGAGAATATATGAGTGTTCTGTTTAGCAATTTTTTGGTTGAAAATGGTGTGATACATGAATGTTCTTGTCCTTATAATCCTCAATAAAATGGAGTTGCTAAGAGGAAAAATAGACACATTAAAGAGACAGCAGTAACTCTGCTACAATAGGCTTCTTTACTAAATGAATTCTAGTATCATTCTTGTGCTTTTAGCATTTATCTCATTAATATAATGCCCTCTTCTGTGTTAAATATGCAGTCTCCATTTCATATACTTTTTCACAAATGTCCTGACTTATCCTTCATTAAAGTCTTTGGCTATACATGTTATCCTCTTCTAACTCCTTATAATCAGAATAAATTGCAAGCTAAAACACAAAGATGTGTATTTGTGGGTTTTGCACTTGGATACAAGGGATTCATTTGTTATAATTCTAAAACTTCAAAGTGCTTTATTTCTAAACATGTTCATTTTAATGAACAATTATTTCCTTATGCTTCTTCAAGTTTCTCTTCTAAGACTTCTTTACAAACTTCCTCTTCTCCATCTGGTCCAACTATTAATTCTCTCATGTCAGCTACACATTTTTATAGTCCATCAGATTCAATTGATAATTCTATATACTTCTTAATCATACTTCTTTAATACCTTCTTGCTCAAATTCCATATCTTCTATATGTACTGAACCAACTATAGTTCCTATAATTGAGAATCCTGTGAACTTAGGTGTGGAAAACATTGAAGCACCTCTCTCTAATCCTTCTTTATCTGATACAATTGTTGCTAGACATTCTTCTATGTCACAACCAACATTAGTCACTAATATTTCCTCTCCTTATTCCCAGTCCAAACCTATTTCTCAATCAAATGTGTTGTCCCCTGTTCTTGGAATTCTACCGAATTCATTAAACACTCATTCTATGATTACTAGATCTAAGAGAGGGATAAGTAAAAAGAAAGCTTTCTTTTCAGCTCTTCTTGCTCACACTAAATTTGATCCAAATAAAGAGCCCTTTTCATATAATGATGCTCTTAAACAAACTCAATGGAAGACTGCTATGCAAACAGAAATAGATGCATTAGAAGCTCAGTAAACATGGTCCTTGGTTCCTTTACCAGCCAATAAGAATGTTGTTAGTTGTAAATGGATCTTTAAAACAAAGAGGAATGCAGATGGTACAATGGCTAGACATAAAGCAAGATTAGTAGCCGGAGGTTTTAGTCAAGAGTATGGCACTGACTGTAATGAAACTTTTTCTCCAGTTGTTAAACATATAACAATCGGATTAATGATTGGTTTAGCTGCTCATTTTGGATAGCAATTACATCAAATGGATGTCAAGAATGCTTTCTGCATGGCTTCTTGAAAGAGGAGGTATACATGGCCTAACTAGGTGGCTTTGTGGATGTTAATCATTTAGAATATGTATGTAAACTACATAAATCTCTATATGGTCTCAAACAAGCACCTAGAGCATGGAATGAACGATTCACTGCTTTTCTGCCTACCTTGGGTTTTCTTTCCTCTTCTGCTGATCCTAGTTTGTTTATCAGTTCCAAAGGTGCTTCTGTGGTCTACTTACTATTGTAGGTAGATGATATTATACTTATAGGAAATAGTGAAGACTTCATTGCCACTATTAAAGTCTCTTTATAGCAAGAGTTTGAGATGACTGATCTTGGAAGATTACATTATTTTCTAAGCTTAGAAGTTCAATTTCTTCCTACTAGAGATATTTTCTTAAGCCAAGATAAATAAACAATTGATTTACTTGATAAAATAGGTATGAAAGATTGTAATGAAAATATTACTCCCGGAAAAATAGGTGTTCAACTCTTAGCAGCAAAAGAACCTTTCCTTACTAAAGCTGAAGCTAGTGATTTTAGAAGTATAGTTGGGTGCCTATAATATCTTACTTTTACAAGGCCTGACATTGCCTTTAATGTGAATACAATATGTCAATTCATGCAAAAGCCTACTCTTCATCATCTTCTTGATGCTAAAAGAATCTAGCGATACATTAAAGGTACCATGCACACAAGTCTATTATTCCCTATAGCAGTTGATTGTAGTCAGCTATCACTCCAAGCTTTTAGTGATGCGGATTGGGCTAGTGATCCTAATGACAGAAAATCTACTACAGAGATTGTTATTCTATTGAATCAAGCTCCAATTTCTTGGAGTAGCAAGAAGCCAAATTGTGTTTCCAAATCTAGTACAGAGGCAAAATATAGAGCCTTAGTAGATACAGCCTTTGAAGTACAATGACTTATTCATTTATTTCAGGATTTAAGGTTACCAATGTCAGCAGTACCATTATTGTATTATGATAATGTATCTGCATTGGCCCTTGCAACAAATCATGTTCACAAATCAAAACTGAAACACATTGAAGCTGATATACATTTTACAAGAGAAAAGGTCAAACAAAGAAGTCTCACTCTTCATTATATTCCCACTGACACTCAATTTGCAGATCTGTTTACCAAATCATTATGTTCACCAAAGCATAATTTGTTCAAAAATAGATTGATGACCTTCATCATCAATCTGAGGGAGGATGTTAGTATACAATACAAACACTGAAGCTGAAGCTAAAGATCAGCAAAGACCATCAGCAGCAGCATGAACAATAGCAGTAGCAGTAGCATGAGCTTAACAGTAGCAGAAGCAGTAGGGGTTGAAGCAACAAGAATGCAACAAAACAGAGGCACAAGATAGGCAACCTGTGCCTCACAAGCAGTGGAATTCAACACTAATACAGAAGATTCTGGTTGTGTCAAGTGTGAGCTGATAATTGAAGTTAGTTAGAGTGTGAAGAAGTCAGTTAGAAGAGAGAGAAACAAATTAGTTAGAAGAGAGAGAAATTGGTTAAATCCATGTGATTGTTGTGCATTGTTGTAGATAAATTGCAATGAACAATGACATAGTGATATACAATAATAAGATCATCATTCTTTCTCTCTCAAATTCTCTTTGTTCTTTTTCCTACTTCATCTTCTTTCTTCTTCTCTATTACATTCTCTGTTTTCTTCCTTCTTCTACTATTTCATTAACACTCTCCTTCATAATCACATAACTAAAAAACAGAGCCCTAGTCATCCAACATCTATGGATTGACAAAGATTGGGATAACCAAAATCTAAATCATTTTCATGTTATTATCATCGCCATTGAAGGAAACTGTTGAAAATATTGTGAATTTGTAAAAGTTAGTAGTGAGTGTTTTATGTTATGTTAGTCTTTGATACGGGGTTAGGCTCTAAAAGGGTACCCAATTTTATTGAGGAGGGAGCAGATAGCACCACGCACGTATTTTGATATACAAAAACACAATCAATTCCTGAGCAAAACTACAAAATTTTATTTAGGTGTCTATTGGTTGTTTTCTATTCCTATGCAAAAGAGGAACAACAAGAGGTTTAATTTCTGGGCTGTTATCTTGGAGATGGCGAGACTTGTGACTGTTTACACTTAAGTTGGGCAGAGCTGCGAAATGTCTTAAAGAGAGCAACCTTATCTCCGACTCAGCCTGTTCATTATGTATTTCTGTTATTTACATATTCGGTTTCTACAACGATACTGTTGTAAAATCTACTACTGAAGAACCAAACTTACTAGTAGAATAACAAAGACATAAAAGGCCTCACTAAAACCATTATTATACTAAAAAAATGAAACATAAAACTTAAAAGGTAGAGGGAAAGATGAAAAAAGGTACTCCTGTTGATAAAGCTGTCAAAGGTTTCCTAGGAATATAACTCTAGAGAATATAACCATTGATTAGAGAGAGAGAAATTCCTTTAAAATTTTCATTCAATATAAGTTTAAACAACATTTGTTGGTTGGACAGAAAAAAAATCAATTTTTAATGATCAAAATTTAATAAGAGTATCATAAACTCGTCGATAAAACCATAGTGGCATAATTTTATTGAAGATATTATAATTTTTCATGATTAAAATTTAGATTATTACACAATTTCCTCTCTACATTTAATATATATTTTTTTTTTCATTTGTAATAATGCAGCCTCTAAATATACATGATTTTGCACAGAAAAATTCCAATTATTTATCATATTTTTTTCATTTGTTTTAAAATTTCCCTTGCCAAAAGTAGAAAACTATACATATCTTTCTTGATTTTTATATTTTCTAAACATTAAAATAGAAAACTTCTCATGCTCTTTTATCTTCAATTTGTTCTAATTCCATGACATCTCCATTTCTATCCAATTTAAGCTTATAATTTGTGTTTTTTTCTCTTATTTTTTCGTAGGCAGGATGTGTTCCTATTTTTAATACCATGCAAAAAAAAATCACCACAATTAATACACTAATGACTAATTAATTATTTAAAAGAATTAATTAACTAAAAATAGCCAACCTAAAAACATAATTTTCCAAAAAAAGAAAACCAAATTCCCTTATAAATACCATTTAATAAAGCCAATATTTTTCAGGCTGCAATAAAACCTACATTGCAAGGCAGATTCAGCAAAAGTTAATTTCTTTTCCTGTTTTCTGCTAATAATAAAAAATAAATAAATTAAAAAATGGGAATGAAGAAGAAGATTGTTTGTGCTATCCTCTTCTCTGCCGCCTCTTTGAGTGCAGTGATGGCTCAAGAGCCTACTTCTTCACCGGAATCCGCCCCACCACTAGCAAATGCCGCCGTGGCTGGTTTACCGGTTGTTGGATCATTGGTTGGTGCTTCTCTTGCATCTTTCATTGCTCTCTACCTTCAATAAATTGAAAAAAAAAAGGAAAAAAGAAATACAAATGAGAAGGAGAGAAAAAAAAAGTTCTAGCTATATTTGGTTTTGATTTTTTTTTTCTCAATTATCTTTTTTATTTTATAGTAATCTTATAATATTATTTGTATTTTTGGGGAGAATTAATTGATTAATTTCTCTTCTTCTAGTTTGTCTTATTTCTAAATTTCTATAATGGAATAAAACAACCTTGATATTTGAGGTTAATTATTATTGTGTGGTTGTTTAAAAAATAATTTAGCATTTTAATTATATATTTCCACATGTAATTAGGTCAAATTTCATAATTAATTCATTATAAATGTAAATTATTTATTCTTCAATTATTAGGATTCTTTTGGAAAGTCAAGCGTGGACTTTTTAAAACGGAATAAATCGAAAACTAAAATTTTAATATTTTAACAAATTGAATCGAACTGAAATTTAATATGTACCGAATTGAACTAAAATTTTTTTCTGTTTGGTTTGATTTTTGATAAGTCTTGGATTTGATCACCTCTGGTCTTGGGTCTGAACCGGGTCGGTTATAGAAACCTACACAAATGAATAATTGTGAACGTTAGAGGGCCAGACGCGTGCCTGACAATAATCATCCGACGGTTAAGGATCTTAATGCTTAGTTTAGTATTTAGGAATTTGTAAAAACATACCTTGAAAGAGTGTATTATTGACCATTATATATGGTAACTTAAGGGCCACTTCCATAATGAGCCTTTATTTGTCAGTTATCAATTTATGGACATTTATTGTATTTGTAACGTTCAGGAAGTGATGACTCGAAGGTTTGTAACACTCATAAAGTGGGCTTCCAGGTGGACCTTCGGGTCTAGTACTTCCCCAAGCAAGTGGCCTAGGCCTTCTATGCTTATGGGTA
>CAOJBK010224888.1:0-10038 GCA_948294925.1 Codiaeum variegatum
TTTATGGTGTGTGATTTACTAGGTTCATGTTCTAATTAGTAATGGGATAAATAAAACTCTTTTCTTCCTACCAAGTATGTAATCCATAATTTATACTTAGTCCCATTGGTCATGAGTGATGTCTAGCATAGCATGTCATGAATACCTAATGAGAAATGAATGTCGGTGATTGTATCCTTGACATTTCATAAACCTCTTCATTATAATTATCATGTACTCGAATCCTTTCATTTTGGATTCCTGATCCTAGCTAGGGTCGTGGAATAGTCAAACCCTATATGCTAAATCATATGACTTCTATCTGGTTCTAATTCTTGATAAACTGATTCCTACCAGAAACTCTTTCTAGTGAAAGTTTACTACCTTGGCCAAGGATTTGTGAATCAAGAACAACCAGAAGTCATAGGATTCCTTCCTTATTAACCCAAGTTAATCAATTCTTTATTGGAGATCACTTATCCCAATAAACCACTAATTATGGCCTCCAGATGCCATATACCAATACCTGATTAGCTTTGGTATGTAAGTAGTAACAAACCATAGCTACCAATATGTTAGATAGCATATCACCTGAAATATAAGGATTATATGCACAATTACAATCTAGATGATCAGACATTAACTAGTGGATAAAGCCCATGTTTCTATCATCTAATGTCACTGTTTGAATTACTCATCTCATAAGTGTCCATTTGTTGTCACGACATCATATGTCTGTGGTGTGAGACTCACTACCTCCATAACAACAAGTATCTCATACTTGTCATAGAAGACAATAGATGTAACGGTCTCTCCGAATTAATGACGTTCTTACCAATAATCCTATGATCATGAACTTATTTTATAGTATATAACAAAAAGAATCTGTCTCTAAAATCCCAAACTCTTTGAGAATAGATTATCTTACATAGAACTTAAGGAACATATACACGTAATGCAATAAAATGAAAATGATCATTAAATGAAAACATATATATTAATAGCCATTAATGGATTAAGATTACACATATATACATAAAGTATAGGCTCTAGAGCATATGACCCTAACAGTTTCGAGTGTAAGAATTACTAGAGTTTGAACGTCTTCAGGAGTTTTTTAGAAGTGTATCAGGTAAGGTCTATTTATAAGAAAATGAGTCTGAAAAATTAGTAAATACCGCATAGGAGTAAAGGGGTTCACCCATGAGAAGAGAGATTCGCCCATGCACAGAACACTTTATGCATGATTAGAAGGCTTTGTAAGTAGCATTCTGCACATGTATGCTCATGTTCAGACTAGTTTTGTTAGATTTAGTTCAACCTAGTTTTACTGTTTTCATGGTTTTTGGCCCGTTTTCAATCCAATTTGTGCCCAGTTTGAGTCAATGGGTTTGTATTGATGGGTGAATCTGATGGTACAAAAATGAAGATTTTTCCTTAAGTTTCTATGCATTTTTGAATTAAAGGATTAGTATTAGAGATATGGTTTAGACATGGAGAATTTTCAATGTAAATTATGCAGTCTGAAATTTTTATCCAGAGGGCTGCCCGCTACCTTTTTGAACACTGTTCTATTCCTAGAAATTTAAGTCTAGTGGAGAGTCATGAGGTGGTCGATGCAAATTTGAGGGTTCACACTGAGGAAAAAAGCTCATAACTCTCTAAGCAACACCTCTCTAGTCATAGGTGCTAAGTTGATCTAGATCCCCTAAAAAGCTAATGATCCTCAAATCAATACAATCCCCTTCATTGCCCATGAAGATACATGACAATATGATCAAAATACAAACCTCGGTGCCCTAGTCTAGTAGAAATGTCCTCTACTCCATGCTCCTCAACAAGCCCGACAACCAAGTCCAGGCTACAATAGTATACGTCGACGGGGCATCCCTTAGTAAATTTCACAAAACCTAAGCATTTCACATACCACCATAGAAAATAAGGGGACACCCTCTAAAACACATCCTTATGATATAATGCAATTCCACTAGTTTCATTATTATCTCACTGAATAAAAGGTTGAAGGTAGTGATAGTGTACCACCACCTCTCAACATATATAAATAGTAGATTCTTATTTGGAGTCTTCTCGCCATCTAGCCTAGCCTATCTGATCTAGTGAGCATCAATAATATGATTTTGTATGTCTGGGAAGCTCACAATGAAGGACTCTATGGTCAACATATGATCTCTACTAACCCATATTTTTCTTACTTAATTACATGAAAATAAAAGGTAAAAACCAAAATTCAAGTTTAGAAAAATGTACAGTAGAGAATCCAATTCAATTATTATGACTCTGTTACCCTCCTATTCCTGAGCTATGATGGTCCTCATTGTGGGTAGCCTTAAGGGCACCAGAAATCTATAGAACCCATTAATAACTATAAAACACTTAACTTATTCAATAAAAATAAAATATAACTATTACACTTTATCCCAGAATCACTAGTTATAAAATCTTTTATTACAATAATCTATCAGACTTCAATAATTTCTCAGAGCCTCTAGAGAACCTTTGGACTCAGACCACTTATCTTGTTAACCTGCAATGTTACAGAAGAATAAAAACAAATGATATCTAAAATCTCAGTGAGTATACATAAACAAAGAAATAATATGGTTCAATATTAATGACTTTCCAACAATTTAAAGTTATTATCATAAAATAACTATAGAGTTGTGCTGGAAGAAATGGCACCAAGTAAAACATACCAATAGAAGGATATCAATATCTTGTGATAATAGATATATGTCCATAGATAAGCAAAGTAGGGTAGAAATAGAATCAAATACATGTGAGGCCTCGTCTGAGTCCGCGGGAATTCCTAGTGCGAATTCAAGTTTATGGCTCAAGGAAACCAACCACATAGGGTTAGATTGCACATGGCGTCACAGTTATGGAAGATCATACTTTGGTACACTCTATGTGTATTTGTTGGTTGCACTTGTGAAGGTGTTTGAGTCGCCATTTAATCTTTAGAAAAACTATTTTTCAAGGTGATCAAGAAACTATTTTGAACTCCATTTTAGGAAAATTTGACATTTTACCCAATCAATTTTGGAAAAGGCTGGCCATGAACCATAGCTACGTTTAGGGATTTATGATTTGATAAAAACGTTTATAAAAGATTTTTCTTATTTCTAAACAATTTTAGCTTAAAGAAAACTATAGAATTTCAGTTAAAAAACTGAGTTTTTCGTGTATGCATGGCATACTTTGTGATGAATGAACAATTAAGGCATACCAAACATGATGCGTTGGTAGGTTAATAGTATGCATAACAAAATAAGCAGAAAGTAATAAAAAGCAAAAACATAAATAGGAGTCCTTCATCTAGCCCGGAGGGGTTCTAAGGATGGAACACATCCCAAAAGTGAGCGATAATAAAAAATAATAGCAAACATATGAGATCTTTCTCCAGTCTAAAAGGATATAGAAAAGGCACACATTCCCCAATCTTAATTATTGAGCCAGCAAAGGAATAACAATAGCAAAAATAATACAACAAATAATACAAAATAATATATGTAGATAAATTTAAATAAACAAAATAAATAAATATCAAAAGGAAAGAAAAAATTTAAATAAACAAAATAAATAAATATCAAAAGGAAAGAAAATAATTTTTGAGTTCAAGCCTTTGAATGGCTTGCCAGCATATCCTTTGAATGGGAATTCAACCCAATGTTGTTCTCCCTTCTCGTGAAGGGTTGAGTTATTCTGAAAAATAGTGGGCTTAGTTGTATGTTCAAAAGCTAATTCATTTTAGATTTTAAAAGAATTAATCTGTTAGGCTATTAATCAATTCTGATTTTGATTATTGAAAATTGAATTTTGATTAGTGAAACTGCCTAAGTCAGATTAAAGGGCATAAATTTAGAACCAAAGAAAACTGTACCATTTTTTACCATTGGCTAATGAGGCTTCAAAATTGTATTTTCTTAAGGCTTGATGAAACTGGAACAAGTCTCCATTATGCTCGTATAGGATTGTCTGATGTTTGACTAGAGTATGGTTCAGTGATATTGAACTGAATGTCTGATCAGAATTGCAAAAAATTGAATGTTTTCAGTGTAATTTTGGTGTTTGAAAGTACATAATGGGTGTCTAAAAAGTAGTCAGAAAGTCTAGAAATAGGTTCTGAAAATTGATCCAGAGGGTCAAATTTATAGAAAAATGTGTCGATAAAGTCGAAAAATTAGGCCTTATGCGTCTGGGCCCAAACTCATGCATCTGGGCCAAAACGCGTGCATTTAGACTTGAACGCATGCGTGAGGACTCAAACGCATGCGTTTGGTCTAGTTTTTTTGGGCGTGGCCTAGTCTATTTCAGTTCTATTTTTTGGGTTTTCTAGGTTCGTTGGAGGTTCGATTTGGGCACAGTTTGAATCTATGTGCTCGTATTGACAGACCAAATTTGATGGTGTAAAAATATGGGTTCACAGCTGTCCCCTTAATAGTCTCATTTTGTGAAAAACGTGACTGATAAGTGTGAATGCATTAATGGGGATGAAGGATTTTTTTACTATAAAAGGGCTTAGAATTTTTCATTTTGTCACAACTCTTCTTCTCTCAACTTTTTCTCTTTCTGAGTTAGCTTTAGGCAAGTAGTTTTTCTTAATGATATCAGTCGACCATATTCAGCACGAGGATTTTTGGCACACTTACATGCGTCTCTAGGAGAGTATATTCCTTCTTTTGATGATACACATTTAGGTGTTACCAAGGAGGAGCTTTTCAGTACTAACAATCTATCGAGTCCATCCACCTATAATATTGCTTTAGACGGTCAGTTTGGTCCGAATGACATTTTTGGTACGAACGGTCTCCCTTGTCCCACTACTATTCTAGACTTGCATGATCCATTTGATTTTCCTAGTTACCTTCAGATGGAGTGTGAGGAGCCCATGACAACCCCAAATGCCATAATTTTTTAGAATCGGCAGGAGCATGAGAGCTGGTGTGGCTACCCTGTGGTATTTTCCTTTTTTTTTTCTCTCTATTTTTTTTGTTACAGTTTGATCTTTGTGCATTTTCTATCTCTCTCTTTTTTTGTGCTCTTGTATTTTCAATGCTTGATTTTTTTATGCTCTCTTTTCTCTTTTCAAAATACTCTCTTTTTTAGGCACTTTAATTTTTTCCATTCATATTTATTTTTCTCAAGCTAAAAATAATAATAGAGTTAGAATAAAAGAGAAAAAAATGATAGAATTTTACCTGTAGGATGTTGAACATAGTCAAAGGGGTGCTCGGTCTACGTTGACTATAGTGATGGCTTTCTTGCCTATTGCTGACTGCTTTACTTCGGCTCATCTATCAGGTTAGATGAACTTGGACATTGGTCATACTCCTAATAGGACATTGGACCACCAATTCTTTCCATTTACTCGTGGGTGAGATGACGATGACCCCACCCAAGTGGTCATGCTTGACCAACATGCAGTCTGGATCCATATCTGCTGTCTTTCATGTTTAGATGTGACCCCCTCATTCTCTACTCAACCTGCTTAAGGTGAATTTTCCTCGCAACTCAAGAGGGTCGGTTTCTCATACCCATCTCATTGATCACTTAGCTAAGATGAACTTAAATTCTTATTCTATTGATTAGTGTGCCTGAATTTGCTTGTTGATTATACTATCCACAATCTTTCAATATAATGAGAGTGGACGGATTGACTCTAAGATTTTGTGCTCTTTGCTTGATATGGACATGCTCGGCTATTATGACTTGGTCGGTGTCACACTGGCTATGACTTATTAAGGGATAGATATATTATTGAGGACTAATGGGACATGTATCCATACGACTACCGTAGCTTAGGAGGTCTGTATTTTCCCTTTTGATCTGGTTTTTAATGCTTTAATTTTCATGATTTTACTAACTCTGTTTCCTTTGTAGCTTTAGGTTTTTGCACATATCCTAACTCTTTCCCCCATTCTACGCTCGATGGGGATGATATGGTGCAAAGAGTCCTAGGTGGTTCCTTAGGCTAATTTCTCTTTTTCTACCTATAGAGATATCCTATCCATAATGAGTGAGGTATGCTTTGAATATCTTTTGCCCTTTTCCTTTTATGGATTTTTATTGTCAATCTATCATTTTAGGTCGTCTGGTTGCCCTTTGACTATAGCACTTTCGGGGATGTGGACCCTGATGCTTTGGGCATCACCCTTACTGAGAGGAAGATCATGTTTGGTTCTTCTACACTCATGGAGTTCTACCTGGGCGAGCAGGTAGTGGTCCAGACTACTTCAAACAGGATTGTACTAGCTGATCCTCCCATGCTTATAAGATAATATATGTCTCAGCCTTTTCAGGATTATTAGAGGGTTAGGCAGGACTACTTGATTCAGGCTGCCTCTTATCCAAAATTTATGGATGCTCGTCTGATGAGAGAGGGGCCACCTTTATTTGCTAGACCTCATCAGGTTTGGGTGGTGACTGTTGTTGTTACTTTGAGATGTAGGTCTCATGATCAGATTAGCCATCCTACTTCTTAGGCCATGCCTAGTGCCAATTCAGTTTCCTTAGGCATAGGAGCTTCCACATCCTTATTTAAGTTCTCTTTTTTTTTATTGAGTAAACTCATATTCACCAGTTGGAAAACTAAAAGAGAATAAGGAAACATGATTGCAGTCTTCCACATCCTTATTTAAGTTCCCTTTTTTTATTGATTAAAGTTAGATTCACCAGTTGGACAACTATAAGAGAATAAAGAAACATGATTGTAATAAGAAAATTTATTCTTTTATTGACCTCAAAAGGGGAAAGATACATCAAGTTGGTAATTAAAGCTAGGAGGATAGGTTACATCAATCAAAAAACTAAAAGGACTCAGAGGTTTCATATGTAGATTCAAATGACTTTAGCTCTAAGGATTTTTCAATTTTTAGCTTCATAATCTAGCAGGACTAGACTCTCTTTGAGGGACCAATTGTTGAACTTCTCAGTAGCATGTTGAATCAAGGTTGAAGGATCAATATTCTCCTCTTGTCAGACATGAATGCAACTTTATCAAAGAGTCCATCTTCTATGTAATCTTCAAAATAGATTGATTATCTTTATATCGCAGCTCCTCATAAGAAAAGACTTCAAGACTAAGAATGGAAGAAGTTTGGGATCCATCCTTGATATATCCACCATCAATTATGTCTTCGATGAGAGAGGCAGTGGCAATAATAACTTTGAAATCTAGTAAATATTACGTGATAAGTCTATCTCGATACACATGTAATAGGTTCTTGATTATCATGTCAAGTTGTTTGATTTTAGTTGTTCTTTTCACTATTTAAGAAGCTTTTTTCTCCATTAGTGATAAATGAAGAAAAGGTTTCCTTTGGGCCTTTTTTTTTTGTTTAGAGGTTTTACAATCAACCTCATAATTTTATTAATATTATTTGACAAAAACATTGCAAATTGACTCCCATGTCTTTTTTTAGGAATCATCCAATTTGACGAACCATCAGAGGGTAACACCAGTGAGTGACTGTTGGAACATTTGAGCCAGAAGCTTGTTGCTTAGTCATAGAGGTTTGAAGGTACCATCATAAATTTTAAGATGGATTTTAGGGCAAGTAGTCCCATCAAATTTCTCAATACTCGACATTGGAAATTAGAGGGTAGCCTTGCATTTGAGAAAAGGTTGAATGAGGACATATCTACAACATCATCCCTCTCCTTGATGGATTTCAAAATTTTCTCTATTTGTACATACTTCTCCATCATAGTTTTGAGCAATGGATGATTAGAGGTCTCATTTTAAATAAGATCCTTCTAGGAGATCATAATGGTAGGGTCAGCTTGTGTGATCAAAGGAGATGGGATTATTTAGACATCAGTCTCTTTTTCGTTATCCACAGAAGTGGTTGCCCTATTGATAGGAGTTGGAGATGAGTAGTATTAGAACCCATCATGCTCTTGACTTGACCCAAAATAGTTTCCTAAGTGAGTCCAACTTCTCATCATCCTTTCTTATGAAGTCAGCTAATATCGTAACAAGATAAGTAGGTGGATTTGCGAAATTTGGCAGCATTCTCATAATTTGTAGATGTGGTGACCTTTACGTAGACTAAGAAAAAATGGGGTATTAGCAATTTAGTGACAACCATGACAGACGAATTAAATGACATGATATATAGGTAATGTTTGGTAAGGTTTAACCTTGTTCAAGTTCATAATGCCATGATGCATGCATGCATGTAATCATGAATGAAAAAGGTTTCATGATGATAAGAGAATATTAGTATTATAGTACACAAGTGTTAGCAGTGTATTCCCCAGGGCTAATATAGATAATGTGAATGTATATATAAACCCAACTAGCTTTAGTATATATGTTCTTTAAATGAAATATTCCTTGTATCGAATGTATATATGTCCCTAAAGTATTCTGTAAGGGAATCTATTCTTTAAGAGTTTGAGAATATGAGTGACAAATTGCCCTTTGTCAGATACTTTAAAGGTTGTTCATAGTCATAGAATTATTGATAGGGATGTTATTAATCTAGAAGACTGTCACTTCTATCATCATCTATGATGAGTTTGAGGTACTTATTGGTATAGAGGTAGTGATTCTCATGCTATAGAAATGTGATGTCATGACCAGATGTGAACATACTCATTGGATGAGTAAGTTGAACAGTGACGTTAGATGATGGACATATGGGTATTTACCACTAGTCAAAATTGCATCATCTAGATCATAATTGTGCATATAATTCTTATACTTAAGGTGAGATGTTATCTGGCATATTGGTAGCTATGGTTTGTTATTGCTTATATACTGATGCTAGTTAAGTATTGGAATATGGTATGTGGTGGCCATAATCAGTGATATCTTTGGGTAAGTGATCTCTAAGAAAGGATTCATTAACTTGAGTAATCAAGGAAGGAATCCTATGACTTTTGATCATTCTTGATATGCAAATCTCTAGCCAGAGTGAATAAGGTTCACTAGAAAGAATTTCTAGTAGGAACCGGGTTTAACGAGAACTCAAATCGGATAGAAGTTATGTGATATGGCATGTAGGGTTTGACTATTCCATGACCCTAGCTAAAATTGGGAATCCATAATGAAGGGATTCGATTGCATGGTAGTTATAATCAAGAGGTCCATGTAATGTCAAGGATATGATCACCAACATTCATTTCTAATTAGGTAGTCATGATATGCAATGCTAGGTGTCAATCATGGCTTATGCGACTAAATGTGATAAAGGGTTTATAAACTTAGAAGAAAGAAAAGAGTTTTCTTTATCTCATTGCTAATTAGAACATGAACCTTGTAAGTCACACACCATATAGCAATTCCCATAACTTGAATTATGTTAATAATTAATTAAAGAGTTTAATTAATTATTAATGATAATTGAATTAAACTTGGAATTAAATTTATAAATATGTCTTGAAGTTTGATTCACAAAGGGATAATTTCAATTAAGTCATAGTTTGTATGAGATACAAATGGGCATGACTACTTGAAATGGTTTTGGACACGCAAGTAAAATAATTAGGAATAACATGAGATGTTAGTTTAATCCACATTAGATATGGTAAATTAAGGTTTAAAGATGATTCCTACTAAGCTTGGTCATAATGTTATTGATTAGTAGACTAGTTAACTAATAAATAAACATGTTTCCCATTCTCCTCCTCATTTTAATGAAAGATGTTGGAGGGTATAGGTATAAGACCAAGTAGGTCTTCATCTTTTTTCCTAAGAGATATGAATTGGTAACTATTCATCATTTTAAACCTAAAGGTTTTCATCTAAGATTTAGAGAGAGAAACTAAAGGGTTAGAGAGATAAAGTTCCCAAACATTAGATAAGTAGTGAGAATTCATTTTGAAGAAGAGTTCTTAAAGCACAAACTCTTCTTCTATTTCCCTTTGAGAAAGGAGTATGGAGGAGGTTGCAAGTCCAAAACCAATCCATTAGTCTCAAATTCTCAAGTAGAGGAGCAAGAACCAAAAATTTGGGCAACCAAAGAGAGAAGGTTCAAGCTTCTTGAAGAGAAGATGAGATCAAGCTTTTGGGAAAAGCTAGGTGTGTTTCAA
>CAOJBK010225901.1:0-13753 GCA_948294925.1 Codiaeum variegatum
AAAAATTTGTAGTGGAAGCCAAAGGGACGACAACGAGCAGAAGACGAAGTCGAGGGTATCTCGCGTGGTGGTTCATCAGCCGTTGGGCGAGCAGGAGCGGGCATTAGTCAAGGATGACTAATTTTGAGAATGGGAACAGACTTTGGAGCCTTCCTCTTGGACCCGACTCGAGAGAGGACTGAATGGTTGGCCTGGCGAAGAGGGAATGAAGCCTTTGCACTCCCCAAAGAAAGGCAAATCCTCAAAGTAAAGAGATAGGTGTGGGAAATTTTGCTCTTGCAGGTGAAGGCGAAGGATCGCCGTTTGAATTTCCCGCCTGGTGCGAGGACGAAGCTCCCCTGACAAGGGATCCTGCACTCAATGACTCTGGAAAGGTCTGGTTTGGGAACCTCAGACCTCTCCCCTTTTGATTTAATACCCAGTGTGAGCCAGAGATCCTCGTTAACTGACTTTAGGGGCTTCTCTGCAAGAATGGAAAGAAAAATGATTAAAAAACTTAAGTTAAAAGTAAAATACTTGTTGGTCAGGTCACTTACCTAGCAAGGCCTTGAAACAGAAAGGAACAGATAGGCGTCCTTCCCTATCAGCGAGGAGACTGCTACCCCAAAAATCATCCAACTTAACCAGCCCTCCTATGTTGAGTAACAATAGCAAGTCCCTTCTATCATCTTCGGTGAGGGGAGGGTTACCAGGGAATTTGTGGGGTTCTCGGTAGTCTCCTTTGTAACCCAGCCCTGCTTCGTGAGGACCAGTATAGCGGAGTCCAAAGAAGCGCCTCTTCCAATCATCAACCTTGTTAGGTTTTGAACCAAAGAGCTTTCTGTTGGGTCTCCCGGACGACATGAAGATGCCAATGTCCCCCTGATTGGACACGAATTGGAAGAAGGTTTGGAAGAGCTCCATGGAGGGGGAGAGAATCCCCAAGCAGTGGCAGAGGACCTCGAACCTGTGAATGTAAAGGATGGAATTCGATGTAAGGGTGGGTGAATGGCAATACACCAAAATGCGTGAAAATGTTCTGAAAGAATTTAGATGGAGGAAGAAGAAGGCCTCGAAGCATGTGGTCGTAGAAGCTAACATAATATCGTGGACTAACAAGAATGTTAAGGAGGGGATCTTCATGAAAGATGCGATGAGATGGAGAAGGAAAGGTAAATGAGACGTCGGAGGAGATGTTGTCGAAGTTGGCTTGGAGTGGTTCCTAGTTAATCTTCAACTTGGGAATTACCTTTTGCTAAGCAGGAAGTATTAAGGAGAGGATGAATTCCTCCCGACTCATAGAAGTGGTTTTAGGTCCTTGGGATGATCTGGTGGGAGCCATTTAGGTAGTTTGGGTGCCGGTGATCGGAAAGAAGTTTGAGAGAAGTGGTAGAAAGGGATAGGTCAAAGGACGTATATATAGACCTTTTAGAAGACTTTTTACCTTCTCAATCGTTACAACTTAAAAAGTGACACGTGGAGACACCTTCTGAACGCAGGCCGAACAAGTGTCAGGATACATATATGCTCTTCGCACAGATGCTTTGGCTAACCTATGGGCGAAGCCTATTGAACTATACCTATGAAACCCAGATCCCGTATCGATGGACATAGAAGTTGTCAACAGCACTGGGCGATGAGCAACAATAAAAAATAAAGGTCTTCAAATAGTCTTAGCATCGATTTTCATTCAAAAGGAGTTCAAATCAAATTCCTTGACCTTCTATGAACAGAGAGGTTCACTGATACATGTTAATGAAAAGAGGCCTAATGGGCTTGGGCCTAAGGACAATAAAGAAATCAAAGGATAAGAGTCTTGGCTTATAATATAGTTCTTTCATAGAATGACACGCAACTTAGGAAATTACTATAAATATACAGTGTTAGCACACTTTTTCAGGTACGTGAACTCATCTCGAACACATCATAAGATCTTATTCTCTTAAAAGCGGATGAATCCCTTAATTGACTTGAGCGTCAGATGATCTGCACTAAACAATAAATCTGACAGCTTTTAGCTCACTTTATTCATTATACAAAAATTCTAAACTAGTCTGATTCACCTCAGGAAATCAGGGACTCATAACCCTCAAACTTATCAACATGTCTGTGCTCTCAAAAAAAAAAAAACTACTTGTATGCCAATAATAATTGTATTTGGTTGGTCCATATGAAAGTGGCTTGCACAAGAAAAAGGGCCCTAAAGGAATCTTAATGGCTAACGACAGCCTTTGAAAAGTATTCATTAATAACAGTCCAAATTCTCTGATGTACTTTAGTGGCAACAACCATATGCCTAATTATTTTTATTTCCTTTGTTTACTATTATCTCTCAAGAATAATGTTTCTAATAAAAAAATGAAAAATGAAATGATAAGAACACCAATTTCCCACCTTTAATTTAAATAAAAACTTCTTAATCAATTTCAATAATTGAAATCGAATGTACATTTATGTATCCAGAGACAAGAATATATCCGTTATTTACCCACTAAATGAACCCAACGTGCAACACTTGGTACGCCTTGGTTAACTGCAAATACCATATAATACCCAGGCGGAGCAACCGCCCCATTAGGCGGCGCAGTGCACCCAATTCTGTACCGGCCGCTAATGTCTGGTACGGAAGGAGTAACTGTCAATTTAACCAATCTTTGTCCCTGAGAAAAGGAGTGTGTAGCAAAAGGCACACTTGCAAAGTTTACTTGTACAATTCCAACAAGCGGCAAAGGAACCGTTATAAACACATTGAAAACCTCACCATAGCGTACTGTATCGGGTATTTCTTCAATTACGGGTCGAATATTAGCCTTATCGGGTGACAAATATTCGGGCGAAAACGCTTCAATTCGTAATTCAGTAGGAAATTCAGCTTTGAATTTGTAAAAAAAATGTGGGTTACTCCCGGCAATTAATACCCGCCCATCTGATAATAGATTAGCTGTAGAATGGTATAATCTGGGTACAGTACCTGGGTTTAACGTCATGAACCTTAACCCATCGGGTTGATCCGGTCTGTACAAAAGTGGATACAAGCACGGTTTAGAAGCCATTTCGAATCCTTGAGTCCCAGCTTGAGCTCCATTGATTACGAGAGCTTCCCCAGTTGGAAGCATAACCATATCGCCCATTATTCGCCCAAATGGCATATCCTCCATTTGCCAAAACGGGTCGGGCGACGTAGCTTCTATGCGTCCGCAACTACCGTTGGCAGGTGTATCCGTACTTCTCTGAATAAAAGCTCCATACTGGGCCCCGCCACAAATTAGAATCACAGCCATTGAGTAATCACCTTCTAGTGCTAGCATGATAGATGATCCAGCTGATGGATAATTACGGGGGCCTCCATCCAACGGTGGATATTGTTTGATAACTTTGTTAGCTTCGTAATCAAACAGAACGGCTTTGTTATTAGCAAAGATAAAAAGATGACCATTGGGGAGGAGATGGACGTACGGATACAAGTTATCCATCTGGTGATCTTCCACTTCAGATAAGAAAGGGAAGGAAACGGCACCGTTTTTTCTCGGAGGATAATATTCAACGCTGTTTGCCCCTCTCCCACCGACAATAATAACCGAACCGTCCGGTAATATCTGATTGGTAGCATACCATCTCCCCTCACTCAATTCCACTTTATCAAGCTCTACCCAATTACAAAACCCATTTGGCTCACATGGTTGGAACTTTCGGATCTTCTTGAAGCCGTCCAAGTCACCGCCGGTCTGTAAAAGCGTACCGTCAGGGAGAAACTGACCAGAAGAGCACCAAGTATCAGTGAGAATCATTAGCGGTCGAATTTGTTTGGTTTGAGGATCGAAGAGAACAGAATGAGCATAACAATCTTTCTTGAGAATAGCATCGTTTGGATCATACCGGCAGTGGCCTTTGGGCAGCATTTTCCGAGATGGACCTATGTTAGTCCGATCGAGAAGGACAACTGTGTTGAAGCGGGTAACAGCGGTGTGCATAGAGGCTATGCCAGCATTAGAGACCAGCAGCTCCCACGTGCCAGGCAACTGTGCGCTTGTCAAATAAACAGGACTGACCAAGAGTAACAATAGAAAAAGCCATTGAAAAGAAGAAAAATTATCCATATGTGTGTGGAAAAGGTTGAGAAAGAGAGAGAGCGGAAGAGTAGTGAAAGGCTTTAATTTAAAGTGAGATACAGCAAAAGTTAACGTTGTAGTATAACGGAGTTGAAAAATGGGGCCCAAGGGAAAACACGAGTGTCGGTCTGGAAACTTTTAGATGACACGTAAGAATATGTGTCGTTTCACTCTTGGCAATGGAATGGAAATTTGAAGATGGGTGGCGTCAGCTGAAAGCAACCAACAGTACAGTAAAAAGATAGAAAGTGAGACCAACACGTAACTGCATTAATTTTAGTCACTTTTTCAGTTTATTTGACTTTAGAAGGGAAGGAAAAAACATTTCGTAGGTGTTAACCCAGTTTCTGCATTTTGTGCATTCATCCTAATCAACAAAATGAAAAATAGGCCGGGCATACAATTGGAATAATCAGTCTGCACACAAGCATCCATTTGATATGTAAATGGCAATTCGCATAAGCTTGCCAAATACTCTTCTTCTCCAGCAGTTTGATTGCTCTAAATCAAAATTCTTCTTGGGATCATTTAGATATGTCGTATTTAAAAGTAATGATTGAAAATTTAATTGATTTGTTTGTGCTTTAAGTTTCTAAAATCCCTTTTTTAAAAAAAAAAAAGAAATTATAAATCCCTCCTAAAATTCTATCAAATTCTCAAAATATAACTTTATCTACTTAAAACATAAAAATTATCCTGCAATCTTCTAATTCATTATTTTACGAGTGCTAAAGTTACAGGGATGAAAATTCATCTCACACTTTAATGATTAAGAATAAGCATAATTTGAAGGATTTATAGTCGAACTTTTAAAGGAATAATCTTGGAAGGAAAGCGAAAATGAGTGAGAAAAGGAGAAAAATTACTTTTTAAGGAAAGAAATTGATTTGTTTCACTTGAAAAAAAGCTAGTTAGTAGCTGGAATCATATTCTTTATAGTGCTAGGGTATCAGTGGCAGACATTGCTTATAATATTTACCTCCTTGCACTAAAAGAAAAATCACTTTGATGGAAATTTAGTGAAATTATTAAAATCTCATCATTAAAGGTGTCAATTGTAAATTTAATGAAATTATTAAAATCCCATTACTAAAAGTATCAATTCTACATATCTCGTGAGAGTTTTAAAATCTCCTCATTCAAAGATACAAGTATTAATGAGGAGACTTTCACTTAGTCATTATTAATCATTATTAACATCAGCGTACTATCATTTTTGAGTAAAATGAAATGAAGTGTCAAAATTTCCCCCTATCCTCAATCAAAAAATTTTATTTCCACCAAAACCTAAAACTTTTTTAATTTATTTTTCATTTTAAAAAAATCTAAGAAATTTCTCCAAATTGAACACACTTTAAACCTTATTCATCATCATCCCTTCTACCCTAGTCTTAGACCCTTGATGGCAGGTTCAGCCAAAGGTGCTTGTCGTGATACGCTAGTGCAAGCACTAAGGCTTTGATGTTAGCATGTGGCTGGAACATGCCTAGACAACATGGGCTCTTGATAGATGTTGGTTTAACATGCTGGGATGCTCAACAACATGAGCAAGGTTGGTAGCTAAGGATTGGCTAAGTACTGGGCAGGTTGGACTGTGGCAGAATCCTATCGTGAGGGTGACAAAGGCTAGCTGGCACAAGACAGACTCTAGCATGTGGGTGACACACTCTGGCTCGCAACTAACAGCCCTTAGCGTGTTGTGACATGGGCTGGCTCGTAGGCAAATAGGCCATGGCAAGCAGATAGTGTGTCGTAGCTCAACGCATAATGGCATTTGTCGGTTTGAAAGCTATTTGCTTAATTTTATTATGATGTATTGTTGTATTTGGATAGCTAAACATCTAATAAAAGGATTGTAATTCAATTGGCATGCTTGTATTATCCTTAAGATGTACTTGGGGGTACTTTCCTCCTCAGACCTGGGAGTTCCTCCTGCCCACAAACCCAATTTTTTACATTTTACATATATAGGGTAGGAAGGTATGTCACTGGTAGGCACCTCTTGTCCTACGGTGGCTTGGGCCACCTTCGCATGCATGGAGCAAGATTTGTGGGAAAAATGTAGAATGCATGTTAACGGATCGAGAGAAAGATTTGTGGTTGGTTGCTAGAAAATCAAGGCTAGTTGGCTAAGGACTTGGCTATGGGAGTCAGTTGAGGGGCCAGCACTCACTTGGCACGCCTCAAGCATGCAAGGTGATCGTTTAGATAAGGCTATGGGCAATTTTGCTTGTCTAAAACCCACATGGTAGATTGAGGCTTCAGACATAGCGGTTATGCATTTGAAATTCAAACTTCTCTATGACAGTTGAAGGTGTCAACTGTCTTTAGATAATGTAATTGCCCCTAATATTTAAAGAGATGGCATACCAGTTTATAGGTATGAGAGAAACACATGTGAGTGATCTCCATTGCCTTATATGCTCTTTGTATTTGCCTTTGACTTAATAAAAAGTTGGTATATTTACTATACTTTGTGTTTGAATTGGTTTCTACTTGTTGCCTATGACATCTGTGTGACATTGGCATTAGGCTTTGGCCTAAGCTTCGTGTGTGACTAACTCATCATGTTGGTTGTTGTATGTTGGTCTAACACTCAATAAAACCTCTGGTTCTTGTGTGGGAAAGATTTACTGACTAAGTGGGACACTTAGGCATCACAGTGGGCTGTATTCATACGAAAAGAAAAAAAAATAAGTGTGAAAATACCCCTGTGTCAACGGGTATCGGAGCACGATGGGTTTTTGTGGATATGCATGGTGGAAACAATGAAATTAAAGAGTGATTGGCACAAATTGAAGCGTTGTTTGGCATGTTACAGAAGCCTCTAGAGGGGGAGGACCTGTCCCTCCAGTGTTTGATCGATTGTTAATTCTGGAGGCCGAATGCAAGGATCTTACAAAAGAAATTTTGGAAAATATGAATGAATTGAGGGAGATCAATGACGATCTCTATAATCAAATCAATGTGCTACGGAAGGCGGTTGGTAGCACTATTGATGGGAAATGGGCAGTAAAAGTCCCCGACCCAAGGCCAACAACGGTATACGTAGTGCCAAGGAGTTGGAGAATTTTTAGTGGGATATGGAGCAGTACTTTGCTGCTTCTAAGGTTGCAGAGACGGAACATGTTACTATCACTAGTATGTATTTGGTTGGTGATGCCAAGTTATGGTGGCGTTCACGGTCTGCGGAGGATGCTAGCAATGGCAGAGAGAAAATCGAGTCATGGGATCGGCTTAACAAGGAATTAAAGGATTAGTTTTTGCCTTGTAATTCATCTTGGGTTGCAAAGGAGTCCCTAAAGTGGTTGAAACATGTTGGAACTATGAGGGACTGTATGAAACAATTCACATTGTTGTTGTTAGATATTTCGAACATGTCGGAGGAAGAAAAATTGTTCAAATTCATGTCTGTCCTACAACCATGGGCACAAGTTGAACTTCATAGACAGAACATGAAGGATCTGTCTGTCGCTGATGCTTTTGTCGACTTCAAGGTCACCAAAGATGTTGAGGGTGCATTGAAATCCCAATCTATGAGAGATGAAATAGAAGAAAGGAAAGAGTACGATTGATAAAAGGAAGCAGAAGAAGAGTGCTTCTAATTCAAACAATACAGGAAAAGGTAGTCCTAATGCAAACTAGGGATGTTTTCTTTGTAACAGACCACACTGGGCCAAAGATTGTCCAAAGAATGAGAAATTGAATGCTATGCTTGTGGGGGAAAATCATAGTGAAGAGGATTGTCAGGAAGTTGCCACGTTGCTCAACCCTTTACAATTGATCAACATCATTATTGCTGATTTGAGTCATTAGTCACTTCTGAATCCAATGGCAAATGACTTGGCTGTTGCTCAGGCCATGCTTATGCATGTGACTTTAAGAGTCAATGGCCAGGTCATTGTTGGGATGGTGGATACTGGTGCTATGCACACTTTCATTTCTGCTAGAGCTGTTAAGTAGTATGGGATAAGTGTGTCAACATGCCTAAGCTTTCTGAAGACAGTCAATGCGACAGCCTAGGCTGTGGTTGGTATGGCATATAATGTCTCTGTCTCATTGGGAACTTGGTCAGGGAAGGTAAAGTCATTCCACTATATGACTTTGATTTGATTTTGGGGATTGAGTTCTGTAGGGAAACTAAGATTGTCCCTATGCCTCACTTGGATGGAGTTATGATCAAGTCAATGCTTCATCCCTTGCTGCCACCCTTTTACTAGGGAGAATTCAGAATGTGTCAGAGCCATGGGAGTTGAAAAGGGTTTAAAGAGGGGTTTGGATACTTACCTTATGGCTATGATTGAGATCAAGCCAGACCATGTTATGGAAGTCCCTGATTCTGTTGTTGCTATATTAGAGGAATTCAATGATGTTATGCCTGTTAAATTGCCTAAAACTTTGCCATCGAAGAGGACTATCGATCACAAGATTGAGTTGGTGCCAGGCTCTGTTCCCTTCACCCACCCACCTTATAAAATGTCTCCTCTAGAACTTATTGAATTGAGGAAGGAATTGAATGAGTTACTTGATGTCGATTTCATTCAACCTTCAAAGGCTTCATACGATGCCCCTGTCTTGTTTCAGAAGAAAGCAGATAGTTCTTTGCGAATGTGCATGGATTATCAGCGTTGAACAAAATCACAGTTAAGAACAAGTATCCAATCCCACTTGTTCAAGACTTGATGGATAGATTGTGCAAAACATCATGGTTTACCAAACTAGACTTGAGGAGTGGCTATTAGCATATCAGAATTGTGGAAGGTGATGAGCAGAAGACAACTTGCGTCACTAGGTATGGTTTGTATAAGTTTCTGGTCATGCCATTTGGCTTGACCAATGCCCCTACCACATTCTGTAACTTGATGAATGATGTTCTGTATGAGTTTTTGGATGACTTTGTGGTTGTGTACCTAGACGACATCATCATCTACAACCAGACTCTTGATGATCACTTGGTTCACTTTCGATTGGTGCTTGTGAAATTGAGGCACCACCAACTGTATGTCAAGATGGAGAAATGTGATTTTGCTCAGTAAGAGATTAAGTTCTTACAGCACTTGGTCAGCAATCGCCAAGTGAGAATAGACCCTAAAAAGGTACATGCAATTATGGAGTGGGCTGCCCCCACTAAGGTACCAGAATTATGATCTTTTCTTGGGTTGGCAAACTATTACCACAAGTTCATTGTTGGCTATTCAAAGAATGTAGCACCTTTGACAGACTTGTTGAAGAAATATATGAAGTGGCTTTGGTTGGAAGCTTGTGAGGGGGCTTTTTAGAGATTAAAAAAGGCCCTTGCATCGAAACTAGTGTTGCGGTTACCAGACTTTAAGTTGCCTTTCGAAGTCTACACTGATGCGTCGGATAAAGCAGTAGGGGGAATGCTGAACTAGGAAAACCACCCAGTTGCATTCGAGAGCAGGAAGCTCAACCCTACTGAACAGTGATACTCTGCACATGAAAAGGAGATGGTGGTTGTGGTTCATTGTCTTCAAAATTTCAGGGTTTATTTGCTGGGGACTAAGTTCATTATGCACACCGACAATGTTACCAACACCTTCTTCAAAACTCAGAAGAAGTTATCCCTAAAGCAAGCTCGTTAGTAAGAGTTTTTGGCAGAGTATGATTTTATATGGGAGCACAATCTAAGGAAGCATAACCAAGTGACTGATGCTCTAAGCAGGAAAGAGGTATTTGCTACCATTTATGTTATGTCTCATATGGAGACAACATTGTTGGACAAGATTAGAGATGCTACCAAAGAAGACACTGGTTATGGCAAATTGGTTCAGCAAGTCCAAGATGGTTTGATGCGCATGTATTGGATTGAGGATGGTGTCTTGATGTATAAGGGATGTCGATTCTTTGTTCCTTTTGCTGGTGGCTTGAGGAAGGTCTTATTGAAAAAGACTCATGATCCTCAGTGGGCTGAACATCCAGGTGTTAAGAGAATGCTAGCTTTGCTGTCCCACTCCTACTTCTGGTTGAAGATGGAGGATGATATAAAGTCTTATATGAAGACTTGTCTTATATGCCAACAAGACAAAACTGAGGGAAGAAAGAGGCAAGCTTGCTACAACCTTTGCCCATTCAAGAGAAGCCTTGGGTATCAGTTTCGATGGATTTAATTACTAGGTTTCCTAAAGTCAATGACATGACCCAGGTAATGGTTGTTGTTGAAAGATTCTCTAAATATGCTATGTTTATTGCTACCCCTTCTACTTGTTCTTCTGATGTTGCTACGAAGTTGTTCTATATGTATGTTGTCAAGTACTTTGGCCTACTAAATGATATTGTGAGTGATCGGGATGCGGGATTCACAGGCTGATTCTGGACTTCATTATTCAACATGATGGGTACTGACTTGAAATTCTCTACTACCACTCACTCACAAAATAATGGGCAGACTGAGAGAATCAATCATCTGTTGGAAGAGTACTTGAGGCATTTTGTAACCACGAGTTAGAGGAATTGGTTGGAACTTTTGGACAGTGCACAATTTTATTATAACTTACACTGATCTTCTACCACTGAAATGAGTCCTTTTGAGTTAGTGTTGGGGCAACAGCCTGCCACACCCATTGAAGTGGCTAGGTAGCAAACATGTGAAAATGTTTAGTAACATATTGCTATGCCAAGGACAAGTAAGAGATGTATGAGGAGGCCTAGGATAGTTTGAGGAAAGCTCAGTTTCACATGAAGAAGTATGCAGACAAGAAGAGGAGGCCTCTTGACTTTTTCGAGAGTGATTTGGTGGTGCTGAAGTCGAAACCATAGATTTGGAAGAAGATCAGTAGCAAAGCAGTCCACCATGGCTTGATTCCAAAGTATGATGGAACTTTTGAAGTGATACAGAAGGTGGGCAATGTGGCTTATCGGTTGAGACTTCCAGAAAGGCTAAAAGTTCACCCAACTTTCCATGTGAGCTTTTTGAAGCCTTATCATATTTAACCCTAATAATCCAGGAAGGAGCAAGGCCAAGCGTGCTCTACCAGTGGTAAAGAAACTGTATACTGATAAGGTTGAGGAGATACTTGACCACTGGACATTAGGGCAAAGCAAGAAGAATAGGCGTACTAAGTTCCTTGTCAAATGGAGGAGAAAGCCTATTATTGATGCTACTTAGGAGAGAGACACTTCTTTGTGGCAGTTTGAGGATGAGGTGGGTGCCTATCTTTGAAAATTACCTAGTAGTAGTGGGGACAACAATCAGGTTGCCATGCTTAATGTTATGTAGATATACTTTATACATGACCCTGATTATTTAGAATTTATTCCTTACAAGGTGCATGGTAATGTTGGGGAAGATTCTGTGAGTGGGACCTTAAAAGTTAAAGGTTATCCTGTAGGGTTTATTAGTTGGCATCTTGAAGTCCCTGAGATGTTGTATACATATGAGGAGAGGGAGATGCTGGCTACTGTGCGTTGCTTAAAGGAGTGGGCTCATGTGCTAGTCAATGAGTGATTCACTATGTTGAGTGACACCTTATGCAATGAATTTTTCATGAGGACCAGGAGAATTAGGCCAAGACATTTCTACTGGTTAGACTTTCTAATAGGTTTTTACTTTGCTTGGATCCATGGGACTGACGTGGAGACTAGGTGGGAGACCCTCTAGTGTATACAGGCCTTAGCAATGAGGAAGTTGCCTTCTTCTATCGGGGGACGTCTGTTAGACCCTTGACGAATGGTGGCAACCAAAGGTGCTTGTTGTGACACGTTGGCATGCAAGCACCAAGGCTTTGATGTTGGCATATGGCTGGGACATGCTCGGACAGTGTGAGCTCTTACTAGATGTTGGTTTGACATGTTGGGATGCTCAACAACATGAGCAAGGTTGGTAACCAAGGATTGGCTAAGTGCTGGACAGGTTAGGTTGTGGCAGAATCCTACCGTGAGGGTGACAAGGTCTGGCTCGCACAAGATAGACTTTGGCATGTGGGTGACACACTTTGGTTCACAGCTGATAGCCCTTAACGTGCTGTGACATAGGCTGGCTCGTAGTTAGATAAGCCATGGCAAGCAAACAGTGTACAACAGCTCAGCTCAGAATGACATTTGTCAGTTTGAAAGCTATTTGCTTAATTTTATTATGATGTATTATTGTATTTGGATAGCTAAACATCGAATAAAAGGATTGTAATTCAATTGGCATGCTTGTATTGTCCTTAAGATGTATTTTAGGGGTACTCTCCTCCTCATACCTAGGAGTTCCTCCTGCCCATAGACCCAATTTTCTACATTTTACAAATATAGGGTAGGAAGGTGTGTCACTGGTAGACACCCCTTGTCCTACGGTGGCTTGGGCCACCTTCCCACGCATGAGGCAAGCTTGTTTGAGAGCCAATAACAAGCTAAATGTGGGGAAAATGTGAGATAACAGATCGAGGGAAAGATTTATGGCTGGTTGTTAGAAAATCAGGGCTGGTTGGTTAAGGACTTGGCTGTGGGAGTCAGTTGAGGGGCTGGCACTCACTTGGCACGCCCCAAGCATGCGAGGTGGTTGTTTAGATAAGGCTATGGACAATTTTTCTTGTCTAAAACCCACATGGCATATTGAGGCTTCAAACATAGTGGTTATGCATTTCAAATTCAAACTTTTCTATGACAGTTAAAGGTGTTAACTGTCTCTAGATAATGTAACTACCCCTAATATTTAAGAAGATGACAGACCAGTTTATAGGCACGAGAGAAACACCTGTGAGTGATCTCCATTGCCTTATATGCTCTTTGTATTTGTCTTTGACTTAATATAAAGTTGGTATATTTACTATACTTTGTGTTTGACTTGGTTTCTACTTGTTGACTATGACAGGTGTGTGACATTGGCATTGGACTTTGGCCTAAACTTTGTATGTGACTAACTCATCGTGTTGGTTGTTGTATGTTGGTCTACCGCTCGATAAAACCTCTGGTTCTTGTGTGGAAAAGATTTGCTGACTAAGTGAGACACTTAGACATCGCATCGGGATGTATTCATACGGAAAGAAAAAAAAATTAAGTGGGAAAATACACAAGTGACACCTAGCAGAGTAACACACCCAAATCGCTACCATACTTCTGGACCCAACCACCCGCCGCCGGCCCCTGCACATAACCACCCTTTTCCTTCTCAAACCTCCGCCAGACTGATGCCTTTCTCGACCTTCCACAACCCAAAATGTCTGCTACTCTCAACCTTTCAGCCAAGCCTCCCAATTCAAACAAGACAACCATAACCTTGAAATCCCATAGCCAAATTGCACACCCTATTCTGCTTCGGAATGAGTCCTCGATCTGACTCCCTCTCTCTCTCTCTCTCTCTCTCTCTCTCTCTCTCTTTCTCTCTCCAGACCACCGGTTGCTAAAACCCGACCCGTAGCTCCTCTTAACCTAGTAACTCGAACCGACACCTACAAAAAAATTAATCGTTGTTGCTCGCTCCGTTGAATGTATAGCCAACAAGCTTACTTCATCAGTGAGTATTAGCCTCCAACCTGATGCAGTAATGCTTAATGATGCGTGCTAGACTTGTACACGCTGTAATTTGACTGTTCTAATTTAACTTGGACTAAACCTGCACAGAATAACAGATGGTCAGGGGTACCAGATGCGTTGTCCGGCGATAACTCTCCGACGCTCAAGTCAGTAAATGGGTTAAGTTACGAATGGAACAATGTGAAAGT
>CAOJBK010226179.1:0-21158 GCA_948294925.1 Codiaeum variegatum
GCTCATTTGAAATTTGTCTGTTTCGTACGCTGATTTCAATTGTTTTTGAACAGTTTTTTTCTTTGGTATAAAAGCTTGGTAAACTGATTCTTTTGTTATTTGTATTTTACAGTGGAAGAAGAAGAGAATGAGAAGATTGAAGAGGAAGCGCCGAAAGATGAGACAGAGATCCAAGTAAGCGTCTGGAGTGTACCAAGCCAGATGAAGTTTACTCCTACTAATGCCTTTTGTTGGTGCTGCATCAAGCAGATGTGATTCTCACTGAAGGATGTTTTATAGGGTAAAACTTCATTTGGTTAGGTCTTTTATGTTTTAGTTTTAGTATTGTTGTTGAGACTATTGTTCTTCAACTTTTTTGGATTGAGTTGTATTTGACTTAATATTTATTATGCTTTTTTAAATGGATTATCAAAGAGTTCATTGCGCTAATAAAATGCTTTATATATATATATTTGTTATCATATATGCTAAGTGATTTTAGAAACTTGGGTGTTTTGGTAGTGTGGTGTTCAAGATGTTATTCGCATGCTTGTTTTATCTATAATAGATTTTACTATTGTTCTTCATTAATTACAAGCACTTGCATTTTCAATGGTTTCCTGGGTCAATTTCTAGTTCTGTAATTGTTATAGAGATTGATAATAGTGAAAATAGCTTGTTATCGTCCGATCGTGGCGATTTATAGTTCAGAGTTACTGGCATGTGGAAGATGGTAAAATATACAATGGATTACGAATCAATCTTTTATAAAACTTTCTCCTTACAGACCTGTGTTACCAACATTCATTCCAGAATGGCCTCTAGGCCAGATTCAACTAATTATGTGAATTTTTACATAATATTCAAGCCCACATACGAGGGGTTAGAAGGTGCAAATGCAAGGATTTGAGCTCGCAGTCACAAATGATGAGGAACTAGTTCAATTAAATATCTTATTTTATCATTACCTTTTCAAGAATAGTAAAGATACTACATAAAACATTAAATTTGTGTTACAGTCATTAGATAAAAGCCGAAAAATCAACTAATTTTATGGCACAACTAATCCCATCAACCCTATGAAGTTTCTTTGTTATCAACTGAACAATGCAAAGTCTCTGCACATTAGCAAGTTCAACCATAATGCTCAAAGGAAATAAATAAATGTCACATGGCCCCTTGTTGATCTATGGAGAACTTGTACAGCCTTTATTTGTTTCGACGAAGCTTCCCTGCAATCATCAATCAGCTGATCTGATTTGGAATGGGTGTCAAGTCGAAGAATCAGAATCTAAACTTTCTTCTAGCAACAGTCGTTTCGCTTCGTATTCTGCTTGACAAGGGCAAATGGTTTTATACCTAAGCTGGTGCAGCATCAAGGTCATATTGCATAAGAATTCTCTCAACTGTACTTTGGCTCATCACCTGTCTCAAATGCAACTCTTTTAAAACTTGTGCTGCCAAACCCTTTTCATCTTCATGGATAATTCCTTCTACAATGATAGTATAAGTTGTTTCACTCGGCATATACCCTTTCTCGATCATCATTTCAAAAACTTCCAAAGCCAAATCAGTTCTATGTGATTTACAAAACCCTAGTATAAGCGCATTGAAGTTATCAACATCAGGCCTGTAATGATTTTCTTCCAATAACCTGAAAACCTCCATGGCTTCATAAAGCATTCCTTCAATGCATAACCCTCTAATCAGCGATGAGTAAGTGTAAGAATCGGGAGTGAAACCATACTTAGTCATCTCATATAAAAGCTGAAATGCAGGATATGTGTTCCCTTTTCTACACAAGCATGAGACCACACCTTTGTAAAACTCGTGAATGGGGGCACTTTGTTTATTCCCCAAGCTTTGGATTAGAGAGAATGCCTCGTGAACCTTCCCCCCTTTACACAGCACAGCAATGGCATTGAAAGTTCCCTCATTCGGACTACAACGATGATAGATCATTTGGTCGAGACACTTAACCACCATGTCCACCTTTTTCTCCGCACAAAGGCAAGCGATTATCGGATTATACGTCGTAGCAGTAGGCTTAAATGGTCCTTTCAGCATTTCCTCAACAACTTGAAGAGCCTGTTCTGTCCTACCATGGAAGGCAAGTGAACCAACTAATATATTATAAGTAACAATTGACGGAGAGCAATCCCCACCATTCATCTCAGACAAAAGCTCATTTGCTTCTTCCCATCGTCCATCGTAGCAAAGACTCCTCAGTAGAATGTTACAACTCACAACATTTGGATTGAATCCCTTTGAAGGCAAACTCCGAAACAACCGAATTGCCTCTTCAATCCTACCTTCTTTGCACAACCCAGTTAACAAAACATTGTAACTAACCAAGTTAGGCTGCCCACCTTTTGCCATTATCTCATCTAAAAGCCTCATTGCTTCATTGACCCCTTTCTCCTTATAAGTTGCTTCTAGCAACGACGAGTAAGTAAACGCATTCGGAACCATACCCTTTCGCATCAATCGATCCAAAAACTGTAGGCTCTTATTCAAGTTCCCGTGCATACAAAGCCCTCGAACAAGTGAATTATAAGTAACCGTATTAGTCGGATAACCATGCTCTTCCATTTTCTCCACTAACTGCATTGCATGCCCAATGTTCCCTCTTTTACACAATTGGGTTACCAAAAACGTATATGAAGCCGCATCAGGAATGATCCCAGACCCAATCATCATCTCCATTACTCGTATCGCCTTCTTCATCTTATTAGCCTTACACAAATCATACAACAGTTGTGTTGCTTGAAAAACATCAGGCTTTAAACCCTTTTTCACCATGAATTCAAGATGGTAAAATGCATCACTTAGCCTAATATCCCTACTTCTTTGATCATTACTCTTACGAGATCGCCAATTGGGTAATGTAGCAACTGAATCTTTTGGGGAAATTGTGATCTGGGTAGAAGCCAAAACTCTACTAAACCCTTTGTTAAGTGAAAATGAATGAAGATTTGGTATATGTGAAAAGAACCCACAAACTGTTCTTGCTGTCTCTGGTAGTGGATTTGTTAAAGGAGATACTGTGTTTACTAAAGATCCCATGGGCAAAACTGAACTAAAAACCTAATCTTTTTTTCCCCCAAATTACTAAAAATATAACCCTTTTTTTTTCCCCTCAAATCACTAAATACCTAATCTTTTTCCCCCAAATAACTAAAAATCTAATCTTTACGACCAAAATTTGTTGATTTTGAATTTCTGTTTTCAAAATGTTTAAGGATAAACATAAAAGAAACATAAATTTTTAAAAAAATTTAACTTTTGCATCAAAAAGGTCTAACCTTTCCTAATTCAAGAGTTCCCAGCAGGAACATAAACAAAAAGGCAGAGGCTTTATGCTATGGAACAATGAAGAAGACGTAGCAAATATGAAAAAACAATACATATAATTGAACAGACAAAGAGAGAGAGAGAGCGAGCTAAACATACAGCTTCAGCTTCAAAATGGGTTAATTGCAGCAGAGAAAGGGGAGAGCTAGAGCTGAAAAAGAACTAGCTAATGGTTCAGTTGAATCCAATCCGCAATTGGTGTTTGCTTGGTTATCCAAGGACTTTTCACGAAAAATAAGTAAGCTCGTGTACGTCATCCGTCGTCGTTTTGATGCCTCAAGAGTCTTGTGTTTATGTTGTTAGGGCTCAACTAAAATGGGCTGAATTAAGTTTTAAAAAAATGGGTTCAATTAGTCAGTCTAACCCGAATAAGTGAATATGAGTTCAAGACTTAAGAGAGCTAAAGCCCATAAACAAAATAAATTCATTATTTTTTTATAATATATTAATTTTTTTATGCATATTGAGTTTTATGATTTCATTATTTTATTTAGGAGTTTTTTGTTTTCATGTTCGTTTAAGTTTTTTTTTTCAAATATATAAGAGACTTCCCTCTTATGATCGGATTATATCAATGATCAACTCCAAACTCTTATATCTTTTCACTATTGTTATGGATAAATTGATAAAGGATATACAATATAATATCTCTTGATGTATGATGTTTGCCAATAATATAGTGCTAATAGATGAAACTCGGGAAGAAGTTAAGGGGAAGTTAGAGCAATGGAGAAATACATTAGAGACGAAAGATTTCAAAATTAGTTAGAAGAAAACTTAGTATATGCATTGTAAATTTAGTGGAAGTATGAGGAGGAAGTAGATAAACGTGTGTTTAAAAGACGTTGTCATACATAAAATCACACATTTCAAATATTTAGGTTTTATCTTGCAAGATGATGGAAGTTACGAAGAGAATGTTGCTCATCGGCTCAAAATGGAGTAGATGGAACGGAGGAGTGCTTTCGGAGTATTATGTGATTGAAAGATTCCACATAAACTAAAAGAAAAATTTTATTGCATTGTGATGAGACCTGTTATGCTCCACAGGAGTGAATGTTGGGCTATAAAAGCACAAATCTCTAAGCTTAGTATAGCGAAAATGAAGATGCTAAGATGAATGTGCGACATACTAGAATTGATAGAGTCTGTAATGAGTATATTAGAGATAAAGTCAGAGTTATCTCAATAAAAGACAAGTTGAGAGAAGGGAGACTAAGATGGTTAGGCCATATTCGATGTAAACCATTATATGCACCGATTATAAAATTAGAACACCTTAGTGTATATGTGGATAAAAAATGAAGGAGTAGACTTAAACTTATTTGGAGTAGAATCATTCAACATGATCTTGAGTTCTTAAATATTTTTGATGATATAGTTTACGATTGCTTCAAGTGAAGAAAATGATTCCATATAGTCAATTTTAATTAATTTGAGATTAAGATTTTGTTGAGTCCACTATACAAATTTCAAATAATTAAGTACTTTTGTTAAGTTGATGAATCTATAAGTAAAACTCAAGTTTGAGGTTAGATTATATCAAATCAAACATGGCTAATTAAATTTTAAACTCCATTCCATCTTATTAAATTTTTAAAATTTTCATTCTAAAAAATTATAAAGTATAATAAATTCCTGAGATATAATTTAATTTATCAAAATAAATAAAAATTTTAGTTTTTTCATCAACAGGAAAATTTTATTTTGCAATGGCATCGCTAAAATTTACTGGGCTTAAAAAAAATTTTAATAATTATTTTTTTAATCAATAAAAATTTATTTTAATGCATAAAATTAGATTTAATTAATAAAATTAAATTTAATAAAAAAATATTTTTAATCAATAAAAATAAATTTAATAATATTTAAAATTAATTTTAATCATATAATTTAATTTAATCACTAAAAATCAATATTATCAATAATACTTAATTTCAATTTTAAAAAGTAAAAATAATTTAAAAAAAACAAAGTTATACAATATTTTTTTTCTTTTAACATGACCTGTTCTGAATAAATTTAACTACGAAAAACATCTTTAAATTCGTATCATATCTAAATTAATTCTCATTTGTGTAGAATAAAATTATTTAACACAGCAAAACACTATAAAAAAACATTTAAAGTGGCTGCTTATTAAGATTAGTACTCGAGGCCATAATTAAGCTACTTATTACATTTTTAAATAAAATAAAAAATTAAAATCTTCTCTTACATGAACATGAGAGAAGCCACGTGTCTTTGTTAAGAAGAACACTTGTCAATCTTAAACTCTCAAAAGCTGCCACGTAAGTCTTCATACAACATATAGAATCAAACCTCAATTACACAAAACTAAAACATAAATCCAAGATCAATACCCAAATCAAAAGGGGGAAAAATGGCAAAGAGCAAAGATGATATTAAGTATGGAACAGCACAAGCACAGCCACCAGAAGATGAAGCTTTAAGAGTATTATATAAACATGGAACTCCTATTGAAGCTGGCAAAATTGCTGATGCAGAACCTGTTCATCTCTTTTCAAGTGCTGAAAATGTTTCCAAGTCTTCATCGGATTCTTCCACTGACCAGTCTCAGAGCCACCGTCACCGCCCAAATGATGCCGGAAATGGAGGAAATGCTAATAAGAGTACGAGCACTGCTTGATTGTTTGTTTATAGTTTTAGTTTTTGTTTTTATGGAGTTTGTTAGTTCATAAAATGTTTTTTGAAGAATAAAATTAAAAAAAAAAAGGAATTGACAAATTTCCATTTCAAAAAAACATTCATTCCGTCTTAAAAAATAGTATTGATTGATTTTTTTTTTCAAATTATAATTTAATTTTAATTTTTAATGGATAATTAATTGATTTATTTATAAAAATACCTTTAAATTAATTACTATCAAAGAAAATTTTTATAAAATTAGTTACAATATATTAATAACGTGAAAATGGCCAACATTATTATATTTTTTATTTAAGATTCAGTGAAAATGGCGAACATGGTAATATGGATTAGGAGGAAATGTTCTCATTTCGAAATATTTCTTTAAATATGGAAATGAAGACATTAATTAAATTATTATAATTTTAAGAAACAAAATATTAAGCTATGATCTACCTAAAAAAATAAATATAATACTAGAAAAATAAATAAAAATAAATTGATGATGGGTTGTTTAGTAACTCGATTTAAAATAATTTAGTTTTAACAAAATAATTAAAATTTTAACAACTATTATTTCTTTAATTTTTAATTTTATCATAACATACTCACATTTATAATTTAGTTTGATGGGCTCCCAAGCTTAATTAAGTTTTTATATATTTATCTTTTATATGTTATTAATATTTGCTCGATTATGATTCGATTAAATTCAAATTCGACAATTTTGATCGATTTGATTGAGTTCAAAATCGATAATTGTCGAGACCGGCTCAATTACACTTCTAAATACACATTCTAATTTTTAGGTGAACTTAGAAAATATTATATATTTTATAAAATTTTAAATAATAAATAAATAAAATAAAATATTTTTTAGAATAATAGTAATTAACAGAAATTCTTAAAAATGGAAAAAAAGAACCATTAAACGACCTGCGTTTAATTACCAATGATTAGTCGTTCACATCAAGTCACTTGGTCGTTGGCGGTAAAACGAAAGATCAATCGCGTCACTGCAACTGATAATTCAGTTCAAAACCCTAAGCTAAAATCTCCATTGACGATACTCAAATTTGAAGTTTGATCGCTCGAAATTGATAACAGTGAAAACAAAAAATGAAATCGTCGAAGCAAACAGAGAATAACAAAGGCTTAAATTCTCATATTCATACTCTCCATCAACGTCTCTATCATGCTCTCAGCCTCGGTACCAGGTTCCCAATTTTCTATTCGAATGATTTGAAATTGTTGATTTTATTTTTATTATAAGAATTTATGTTGAAGTTTCAAAAAATTCATCGTCGTTTCTAGCAGAGTTATTGATGGTAAGGAAACGAAATGGCAGTGTGTGGATATTGAGATACAGAGACATGTAGTTCGATCAATTTCTTCTTTTCTTGATTGTGTCTCAGGAGAGACTGCTCTTCATCCTCTAGTAAAGGTAATGGAGTGATAGTAAGAATTACATTTTGGTGTTGATTGGATTGAGCGATTATCGAATTCATGAAATTCAATAATTTTTTTGATTGAGTATAAAGTCAATAGATCAATCAATAATTAACCTTCAAAATTGAAGAATTTTGAGAAGTGATGATCCATGGATTCTGAACCTCTTTTCGATTGTTATTGAATTTATCCCAAAATCATGGATTTTAGACCATATATTTATTTTGCCTTCAATTTTCAGGATTCAGTGGCTGATATAGTTGCTGCATTAGTGTGGATTCTACAAAATAAAAGTATCGCTGTAGTACTCATGGCAGCTAATGTTGTAGTAAAGTTGATCAACGTCATACCAAATTCGTTATTGCAGTCTTACTTGTTAGATCTAGTTCATCCATTGACATCATTGTTATCCTCTCATCAAATTGAAGTTTCTATCAAATGTGCTAGTTCTTTGAATATGATTTTGTCAAGTCTAAGCATGAAAAGGGAGAGAGAGGTTTGGGATATTCTAATTGAAACAGAAACTGTTTCTCGCATTGTTTGTGGCCTGCGGGAGTTCTCTGATTGTGCCATGTCAATTGAATATTTTCAAGAAAGTGCTTCTCTCTTGAGTACAATTCTGCATCGGTGGCCTCCATCCCGATATCCCGTTTGGAATGATGATAAACTGTTGGAAGTTTTGAAGGTTATGTTTCAAAAACCTGATGTCTCTGTTAAGGTTGCAGTGTTGAAGCTTTATTCTGCATTAGGTATCATTTTTCACATTTATCTTCTATTTTTGTTTTTGGGCCTTTGCTTATTAGCATACTCACTTTCTTTTGTATGCTAGCTCTATGCGGTTATGGAGCCAAGAAACTTCTGGAAAATGGAGAAGCCCTTCTACAAATGATGGCTCTTTGCATGGGAAGATCCTACCCTCTTTCTGTTAGGATTGAGGGGTTTAGGCTTGCACAGTGTTTAGCGGTAATAATTATACCTTCTTGTTTCACAAGATGTCTAATTGAGACACATTAACCTGGTGTCATCTATTGCTCAGACAAGTGAACAGGGATGTTTAAAAATGATGAGCTTGTGTTGTGAACCTCTTGTTAAAGCTATAATTGATGGAATGAGTGGATGGACCTCGCATTCAGGGAAGATTGCCAATGATCAGATGTCTTTGCTAGTTGAAGCTTGTCAGTTGGCTCTAATAACTCGCTGGGCAGGGGAACATCATTATTACTTTTGGAAGCTTGGGATTGACCAGCTCCTTCTCAATCTTCTTTCGATTAATTTTCACAATGGACCATCTCTACAATTTTTGTCACTGGAAGAGCAAATATCTATAGTACAGGAGGGTATTAAGGCTGATTTTCTTCTTGGTTTGAGACCATATGTCTGGGATCTTCTTGGTTGGCTTGCGACACACTGCAGAGAAGATTTCAACCCCAAAAAACATGGCTGTGGTCTTAAAATTGATATCCTTATCACATGTGCCTGGTACTATATTGATTATCTTTTATCAGTAGGAAATATAATATATAATTAAGGTTGCCTTTTGGTTTTATTTAGTGATCAATCTGTCTTTTGAGTCTTTTATTTCTAGGACAGATAATTTATCCACTTGCTACTGTATATTTTCGTTGGCAGCATAGCTTTTGCGGATTCAATTCAGAAAGGGCGCCAAATATGTCATGATGATTTTGTCACTATTGTCAGAAGTGAATCAGCATCAAGGGCAGTTTTGATGATGACTTATTCTCCCTGCAAATACATTGAATCAAAAGCACGAGTTGTACTACAAGAAATACTAAAGCCAACCACCAATGAGCATCTGAAACGCTTATTGAAGACCCTAAATATTAGACCGTCCAAGGATAATTTTGGATTGCCTAATATGATTCAAGTTATCATTAATTTGGTGGTTTTAATATGTTATTCTGGTTTACCTCAATATCAAAGTCATATTGTTAAAAATGGAGGAATTAAGGCACTTGTGGATTTGATAAGATGGTTGTTGAGCAATGATATCCATATAGGAAGGCTGAGCCTTGCTCCTCATGTTCGTAACATATTCAATGAAAGAACTTGTTGCTGGGAATGCAGCAATGATTGGGCTGGCAGTGATATTCTTTTATTGTATGGTCTGTGGGGGCTAGCTGAGTTGATGCACTTTGGATCTGCTAGAAATAATTTAGAAATCCTTGATGTTCAGATGAGTTGTAATGAAGCTCAATTTGTTAGCATGCTCCAGGAGCTCTGCAATGACAGTACTCCTGGGATAAAATGGTATGCTGCATTAATTCTAAGTTATTTTGGATTATATGGTTTTCCATGTAAACTTGGGAGGCGTATTGGGAAAGCACTTGATGCGAATCTATATGCAGATACACGACTCATTATGCCAAATGGGGGCTCTGTTGACGTCCATGGTGTCATATTTGCTGTTCGATGCCCATCTTTGCTGCCTCCTGACGAATCGCCTCTCAATGAGAAAGCATCTGCTGGTTCTTCAATAGAATATGATGCAGAGAGGAAGTGGAAAAAACTTCAGAAAGAAATTCGTTTATCTTCACATGTTGATGAGCAGGCATTGGCCAAGTTGTTGGAATTTGTATACTTTGGATATCTAAAGGCAGGAGAGGAAGTTGTGAAGAAAGTGAAAATTCTTGCCAAGCGCTGTGGTTTACAACCCCTGTTAATAATGCTTGGTAGAAGACGCCCTAAATGGGGTACTCCTTTCCCCAGATACGATCTTTCTGCTGCTCTTTCTCCAACTGGGCATCGCTACTCGTACGGTTTGCCGCTTGATCGTACCTTCAACACGTCCTTATATTGTTTTCTGATTGTTTTATTTTTATTTAATTTGATTTATCTATGGATTCAGGGACATAATCTTGGAGGCGAAATCCACCACATCAACTGTTCGTGCTTGCAGTGTTTGCTCCCAACCAATTCAACATGTGCATTGTCACAAAGTTGTGTTGTGGTCTAGTTGTGATTATCTGAGGGCCTTGTTTCAGTCGGGCATGTTGGAGAGGTCCTTACATGACTACCATATTTTAATTTTAGGCATGGCATTTTTGTAGATTAATTTGATTCGGATGCCTTCATTTAATTTGTTTTATATTTTGATCATGTATGTGTATGTGTATATATGTTTGTGTATTATATTTCTCATATTGTTCCAATATTATTCATTGAAACAGTGATTCCCAGACCTTAAAGGTGCCTGTTAGCTGGGAGGCAATGATTAAGCTAGTAAACTGGTGCTATACAAACGAGCTGCCTAGTCCTCCCTCTGGATGTTTGTGGGATAATATGGATACAGAGGAAAAACTTTCCGTGCTGCAACCATATCTTGAACTTTGCTGGCTTGCTGAATTCTGGTTTTTGGAAGATGTTCAGGATATCAGCCATAGAGTGATTATATCTTGTCTGGATTCCGCCAAACATTTATCTATTAAAATTATTAAAATTGCTGCCGATTTCTCTCTTTGGAAGTTGGTTGAAGTTGCTGCAAATTTCTTGGCTCCTTCATATCGTCAACTGTGTCAGTCTGGTGATTTTGAAGCACTGGATGAAGAATTAATTGATATGATTCGTGCAGCTTCTGTTCAGTTCTCTCAAGAAGGATAAGCAATTCAAGGTGATCTAAAATGCTTTATATTTTTTGAGGGATAAATGGATGTTGGAAAATTGTGTAGTAGTGGTGGTTTGAATTTTGCAAATGCCTTATTGTTGGTTTATATTCTACCAGTTTTGTTTTTGGAGCATGAGAATTTGAGTTGTATATTTAATTATGATAAAATTATCTTTTAACCATTCTCAACTGTCACTGTTTCTTGTTTGAAAATGTTTGCATGCTGCAATCTTTTCAATGTTTGTTTTGAGTTTATTTCTTTCAAAGACTGACATCACAACATCATAAGATTTCTATTTCACCTTGCAACCTACATATAGACTGATATAAGCAGGTGGGTCTAGAAATCCAATTCTCGACCTATTTAACATTTCTGGCATTTGACCTGAATTCCAGGAATGCAGACCATAGGCGCCTTACAATATCGTTGGCTGTCAGGGAGACTTCAGCGTTAATCTGCAAGAATGATGGTTTGAGGTAAAAATTCTGATCCAAATTTCTATAAGTCAATCACACTTTGCTTTTGCATAAGTTTTTGTGCCAATTTCGTGCTTCATACCTGAGCAACAACAGTTAGATCCAATGTGCAGCTCCCAAAGGGTATAACATTGGTAGACAACACTGTTAGAGGAAGCTTCTCTATTTCATGCATTACTTTTGCTAGATTTCCATTTTGCTTCTTGCATTGAACCTTAATGAGTACATCTCGATCTAAAACTTTGACTTCAATCTTTCTGCGGATTTAAATCATTGCTGAATTTTTCATCACCAGATGACTGAGGCTTCTTCACAAGCACTGTAGATTCCACAATTTTCTTCCTGGTTTGTTCCTCGAGCACGTTGACCTTCTCTTGAAGATGTTTCAGGTACCTGACTGCTCCTTCAAGAAGTGAAGTTCTATCTCTCTACAAGCAAAAAACATGGCAAAGTTGAATACAGTGAAATTAGAAGAAAGATGCAGAATGTGAAACATACTAATTCAATCTTGATACCTTCTTCAGCCCTGGAATGATGGTTGAAAGAACTGCTAATAGCTCGTTGACAAGTTCCCTACGCCTGCGCTCTGCTAATATGTGATTTGGAGTGCGTAAAAGCATCCAAGCTTCCATTCTCGTGATCCCAGCCTTTCCCGTAGCTGTAAGTGCATGATATTGATACCCTGGGGAGGCCTGAGAAATCGAAGGAAATATGTTTGCAGATCCATGAGAAGCCATGTTATGCTCCGGTTTCATGTTTCTGATTATGGCCAGCAAATTCTGATTGCAAGGAAGGGAATATATATTATGTGAAGAGCACAACAAATGTTCTGAAGATAAAGGGTTCTAGCAATTCTTGCCAGACCCCTGCTGGTATATTTTGCTGTGGGGTTTCCTTCTAGATTCAGGTATGATTGTGGGGTAGGCCTGGGCGATTTCAGTTTTAATCAAATAACCAAACCGAACAGATGAAATTTGGTTGTTATGGCTGAATTTTTCACTAATAATTGTACACAATATTTTTTAAAATTTAACACAAAAAATTATTAATTCTTTCTTTTCTTTTCCTCTTTCTTGGATTAAACATATATTTCTAATGTAAATTTATATAAAAAAAAATTTATTTAATTGTACCATATTATATTTGGTTACAGTCAAGAAAAAATAGTTTAGAAACTTTGGATCTTGATTTGGAGATTAAGATTTAAAACACAAATCGAATTGAATTCATTCATCATTACTTTGTTTCATAATCCATTTACAAGAAAGCACTATAACAATTTGTAATTAATCTCGAACACAAGTAGTTTTTCTCATTGATTTATCTCCTTAATTACAGAATAATCAGCATATCTCTTAATCAAAGCCATTAACAAATCATTCCAAACATCAATAGGCCCAGGTAAGCACCAATGAACACAATCACTATACCCTTTCATCCACTTATTTCCCCAGTAAGAATCAGGATGTCCATCAGGTCTCATTAACATAGCTTTAGTCACATCTAAAACATCAAATTTCTTACCAGTTTTCGCTCCTTTTCTCGCCTTTTCAATCTCTTCGACTTGTACACTTCGCAATTTCCAATCCGAACTTTCTAAACTAATCTCCCCTTCGTTTAACGGTCGAGTTCTATTACAGTTTCCCCCATCATTCCATGACCCATTCTCAAAATGTGCAGGTGAATATGTTCTTAAAATTGTCACCAACCCTTTACATTCTTTACAATTATTAATGTGCTTCAACACAAGTCTTATAATTCTCTGAAGAGCAAATTCAATATTATAATTTTTAATATTGGACTCACTGCAAAATATACAACCTATTATATTTCCTTTATTATATAAAAAATTTTTCCTGTAAAACCAATGCATATCTGAAATTATTGCATAGTCCATTTCAGGAAGTTTACTTGTCCAATTTTTATCAATTTTGTCCAAGTGTAAATCAAAAGTTCCTGAATTTGTTTTATTTATAACTCTTTCTTTTCCAATCACTAAGAATCTTGTCCATAGTACCATTAGAGTGAAGTTGTTTTTAGGAAATTTCCATGTGAGAATTCGATCGTCTGCATCCTTGTATACGATCTTCGGTTCTTCCTCCTGCAGGAATTTTTGCGTTTGTTAGATTGTAAAGGGATTAAGTGTTTGAATCAGAATTACCAATCTACGTTGTTAACTTACTAAAAAAACTTTACAATAAAATATGGAATGACTAAATAGATAATTTATCCAAATCTTGACAATTTCTTATGTCATTTTCCAAAATGTTAGGAAGAATTAGTTAATTTGACAAAATTTTAAAAACTAAATAACGATTCAGTCAAAAAGTTATGTTTTTTTTTAAAAATTCTAATACAAGGTATCCTGACTGGACCTCAACTATGGGAGCAGCTTTAAACTCCTATCATACCTAAACTAATCCCATTTATGCCAGGTAGGACACATTAGGACAACAAAACACTCCTTCAAGAATTTTAAAGTAGTTGCATACCCAACAAGTTATGTTTAATTATTATATTTCATTACGGCCTACCAGACATATTATGTAATGATAATATGCAAAAGAACTAACCAATGATAAGAGACAAATGAGCGATTCGACATGGTTTCGAGCAACAGAATCTCCTATAAACCCCATTGTTTTTCCTCGAACAAGGGCGAAAAAAATCCTAGGATCAAATCTTGAAAGTTCACAGCCTTCAGGTTTCCATCTCCAATTAAGAAAACCTGTATCATTCCTGCCATGCTTGAAACAATTTTTAGAGTCAGGAATTGATGAGCAACTCACATTTGTATATTGAGAACTTCTCCGGTCAGGAATCCAATGACCATTAAATAAGTTACAATATTGTCCTGGAAATTCAAAATTGCAATAATCAAATAAAAGAATAAATAAATGATAAATGCATTTTTTAAAAAAAGGAAATTTTATAATTTTACATCGAATCATGTTTTTATAATTTGTACAATAAATTCAGATTCGAATAATGTTTTACTGTTAAAAACAATAGCATTTGAAAGAAAAATAAAGAGAATTATTTTAATTACCTTTTTGAATTGGAAGCCATTGATGAAATGCTACATTGTATTGGAGATTAAATGTATCTTGAGAATAAATAATTAATAAGCTAAAAAAGAAAGTTAATCCAATAAAGTAATACAAGGAATTCATGTTTGGGTGGAAAGAAAAAAGGCAGAAAAGAGAAAGAATTTGACTGAGAAAATTCTATGAAAGCTTTTTTTCTGGAAAATAGTCATTGTGATGAAGAAATTAATTAATTTCTGGAAAAATAATTATTGGTTTGTGTGATTAAGCTAAAAAAAAAACTGTAAATTTGGAGTATTAATGGCTAAGATTTTACCACTTATTTCTATTTTTAGTCTGTACAGAAAAAGATAATTTTATATAATTTTAAGAATTTTTATCCACTATTAATGTAACAATTTTATTTCAACCATCTTTATACAATTTTTATAACATTTTTTTTTAGCTTTGACCCAAAAAACATTAGCACCAAAATTTATATCAATTTTAAATAAAAAAATAAAAGAGTGAATTAATGTCCAAATCAATACCAAATTTATATTAATTAAACATTGGTTTTTCTTTACTTTAAAAAAAATACATTGATTTTTCTTAAATTTCAATTAGGACTTTAATAATATCAATCTATATTTAAACTTAAAATTATCAGTACTTATTACATAATTTATTGATGACAAAAATATTTTTACGTATTTAAAACACTTTGTTCTTTGTAAGCTTTTTCTCTTGTTTATTGAAATAGTAAAGATATTTCTCAATTTACTATTTCAATCTCTTTTTTTTTTTTCACCATTACTTGCAAACAGTAGCAATAGAATGTAATGCAATATAATATGATGCATTTTTAATGCAAATTTATATTAGAAATGCACTTGATATTGAAATTTAACTCAAGATCTAAAGTGAAATGGAGATCACTTTAATTTTGTCTCAATACCTAACTGCTTTTGACATTCTCTGCTATGCAACATTGTTTCATTAAATATTTACCATAAACAGGAGGATTGATTGGTAGCTTTGAGTTCTGAAATGTCTGGAATCCTCCATAGTAAGCCTCTCTTCAGGTGGGAATCTTTCTTTGATAGAGGACAAAACTGCATTTTCCGCCTGAAAATTAGAAAAATTCTCTTCCCCTCCTATACCTGTTCAACAAAAACAGACAACCACTGTGTCCCTAAAGAATCTAGGGATTGAGGGAAGAAACCAAGAAAACAGATACATTGAGAACTCTGGCATTCAGGAAGCTTCGCTATTGTACCAGGAAAGATAACGTTAGAAAGGCAAGCTTTCGTGATATTCGCTATGAATCAAGAAGGCTCAAAGAAACTTCAGGTTATTATATTATTGATAATGCATAGAGAGCTTACAACTCGAACTTAGTACCAAATCTGAAATCATGACTGATCACCATCTTGTCCGACCAAGGAATGTTGGGGAAAGATGATAAATCATCTTTTTCTGGTAGTCATTTGTGAGGGGAATACTGGCACGCAAAAGCTCCAAAGGTAATTCTCTCTTAATAGCTTCAGATGAATCTGGTGAAGAAGATTGAGTGATACTATTGCATTTATTTATGCAATACTTTACAAGAAGGCCAAAAAACTCGTCGAATGAAGCCTTCCAAAGAGCTCGACTCGTGACATTATAGTTGTTAACATCTTGAAGCTCATTCAATAGTGCATTTGCCCTATCAAGAACAGATATTAAGACTAGAGAAGCCCCATTTCCAGCAGAGTTTCCAAGGGGACGAAGTGGGGGCTGCTCCGGGGAACAAACAACGGCTGCAAGACAAGCACTAAGCGAACCAAGGTCCATACGGCGAACACATAATGATACAATTCTTGCAAGGTTATTTGTTGTCTCTGCTGCTCCCTGATCAGAGGGGACACCTCCGAACAAAAACCTCAAATGACGAAAAAGAGCCATGCAGACAATTCGCATGAGATCACCAGCTGTAGAAAGAAGCTGAAGGTACCTTGTGAGCAGCTTCCTACCCTTGGGAAGGGAGACTACTCGTAAGAACACAATATCATCTTTAGGAGCAAGCCCGATTGAATGTCCATTCTTGCCAAGTGGATCAACTAACTGCAGAGATTCTGCCAGCCCTTCCAACAAGACTTGCCTTTTATGTCTCAATTGAGCTCCACCATCCTGAAGCTGATTGAACCCAAGAAAACGGTCAATATCATCTATATCAAGGAGAAGACAAAGGCCGTCTTCTATTGCCACCCTAGCTGCAAGCATTGGCTCCTGCTCCAGAGGCTTCTCAGAAACTTTCTCATCAGTGGCACCACTAATAGATGAGTTTGGAGGGTCAACCTCAAGAAGTGGACGTGGTCTACGTATTGAAGAAAAGGGAAGCCTTCCAAGAGCGTCAACCTGAAGAAAAGCATGTGGCTCCGAGTTAGCACGCGCTTGAGGAGGAAGATCCCGCAAGTGAGTGGGGCAGAAATGATGTTTGAGTTTTGCCCCAGCCGATTTCTTCGAAAGACAAGCCTGGTAATAATAATCATCTACATATGGATCACTACCATGAGTAGCAGTGAGTTGTATTCTCACGATATGTTCAATTTCATCAGCTGTCATATACATGGATCTGAACTGAGACCAGATAGCATCAATGTTCTGATAATTGGTAACAAAGCTATGTGGAGAATAATGCATAGCTTGTCTAACTCTCTGGGCTGATTTTGGCCTTTGATCTCTAGCATCACCCAAACCAAGCACTGATTCAAAATTGTTCATCAATTGTGGAGATGGAGAGGGGTTCAGATTAAACAACTGGGATTGCATATGACCCAAAGATGGCTGAACTGAATTGTGCAGTCTATGTTGCTGTGACTGCAGTTGTGGAATCAAGTGTGGAGGCATCAAACCATTTTGACGAGGCAACTGATGCTGCAACATATTGTTCAAACGGTGAGGATGATCTCCATAATTTGGACGGTTAACCCAATAGTTTGGTGGCCCAATATTTGCAGACAGACCAGAAGAAATTTGTGACAAATTTCCACCAAAATGTAGTGATCCATGAGGTGAGCCTGCAAACTGAAGCTGAGAACTAGAGAAGGGAGAGAGGTTTGGTGAAGACATTGCCATCTGTGGACCAGAACTGAGATATGGACTGTTAAGATGACTATTAGTTGGTGAAGCCTGAGGAGATTGTCCTCCAGGGGGAGGATATGAAGTGTAAGATGACTTTGGTATGAGAATCGGCTCACTGGAGAACTGTTGATGATGTTGTTGCTGCTCAGGGTATGAAGATGTTCTATACAAATTCTGTAATTCTGAAACGTGAGCAGAAGAATATGGCTGTGAAGACCGCCTTTTGCCATCCTGAATGCCTTCAGGGTCAAGCAGCTCTTGCTGATTGTAACACTTATGAAAATCCTCCCCTTGCACCCATTCGGCAGCAGATGAACCTGGAATAAATTGTCACACTTAGCTCTTCAACTTTTCCAGTTAGGAATCAATGAAACATATAGCAGTGTATTTAAATTCACCTACTAGGAATGAAAAACATTTGGTAGATAGGTTGAACAAAACCAAGATAAATGCCAATGCCACAACACTACAATATCTTGGTTCCTATTGAAAGGATATATCTTAATGAGAATAAAACACACAAGCAAAATCCTTTGAGCTCCAATGTTCTATATGACAACATATCATATATGCTTAATCGTTTGGTCATATGACACACCGAGAAGGTAAGGATTACCTTGCTAGTAAGATCATCAATCCAGGTGATAGAACATATGTACAATATGGTGCCCAGGACAGTATTAGCTATACAGACAACTACATGTATTCTGCAAGTAAAGCCATCACCTATGCCTTAACACCCCAACCCACCCACTCCCAAAAAAAAATTCTATTGCTAGAATATTACAACCACCAATATATATAAGAATGATTAGCAAACAGAACATTTACTAGCATATGAAAAATTTGTGGAGGGTGCAAGCAAGCAGAGTCTCTAATGCTATACTCACTTTCTCTGGATCCTCTATGACCAATTGCTCCAGCAGTTCTTGGTCTGTTAACAGTCGTGTTCAACTGCAAGAAGGTAGACAATCATGCATGTGCAAATAAGCAAACTTGCTATAATCTACCAGTTTGAACTCTTTTTTTATTCCAGTGATAATGAGTTATAATTAACAGCCAACACATACTTTTTGTACACCAGGATGATTGGAGGTAAACATGTTGATTTAAAATACTTGATTATACTACAAAGGGCATCCAAAAGTCTATTTCCAATCACATAAAAATTGGCCACATATAAAAACGTGCACAATTTGTATCCATGTGACCATGTCTATGTCTAACCAACTCAAACAGCTCAAGCAGTATTCCACCATGAATGATTTTCTAACCTGGGATAACTCTTTGCAGTACTCCAATCGACAGATTATTAAAAAACTCAATTGTAACACAAATTTTATGTAATTTATAACATAATAAAAGCCATGAAATTAATTTTTACAAATGATGCATGCTTGATGGTACTAGCAACAGTCAACTGACCTTTGAAAATGTACTAGCAAGATCATCAACATCAGATACAGATCTTTCAAGCTCAGCCTGAAATGAGAAAGAATAGTCAGTTGCACCATTGAAAATGCTGCCATTTGAAAAAATAAACACCATACTGTTGATCATTCATACATGAAAAGTCAATTGTTCATTCATGTATAATCATATTCATACTTGTTAATTTTCCACCTATTTTGCAGTCATATGTTAAAAAACCTATGAATCACGGAAATGGGAAACGAGGGAACAATATTTTAAAAAGGTATAGAAAACAAAATGTGGGAGGAACATGTAAATAATAATAAAAATTACAGATATATTTGTAAATACAAATATAAAACTATTTATTTCATATGTACATATATAATAGTTACTGAACTAAATAATACTTTTAATAATAAAAGCCTGTTAAAAGCTATTCCCAAAAATAATTCTTCAAATCAACAGTTACGAAAACTACTTGATAACAAGCTATAGAAACAATGTAATAATACTTATGTATGATGTTCACTGAAATTATTATATGTCAACAATATAAAAGAAATGATAATAAATAGGAAATGAGCTTCCTAATTTTCTTAAATTGCATAAACGACCAGAATCATTGCCTAAGAGTTTCCAATTTCCGAAATGGGGAAAGCTAAGAGAATTTAGTTTCCATGCTTCATAGACAAAAAACAGAAAAAAAATTCACAATCAGAAAGAAAGTGTAACCTCTTGTCCTACAAAAAGAAACTCCTCCTCATCAAACTCAACCGGAGGCAACTCCTCTTCTTCATCCTCAAATCCACCTAGCTCAACTTCCTCAACAACATCTTTACCAAAGAATGAATATTGAGATGCATCAAACACAGCACCTTCTGTTCAATGGTAACAAATCAAGTGAACAACCATATTTGGCAACAGTACAGCAGCTTCTATAGTAAATTTCACGCATAAGGCAACATAGTTAAGTAATTGAAGATAAAATCACAAAAGTAATCAGACTCAATCCCCAATTTGAAGATTTGAATCACTTATCAGGAAAAAAAAAATTAAGATTCAGAAGAAAAACTACTTATCCCAATTTCTACAGACCAAACAGAAGATTAGAAAACTATACCTCCAAAACCTCAAAACCAGAAAAGAAAATGAACATTCAGAAGAAATTGTACTTATCCAGCTACTTATCCCAATTTTTCAGTAACCAAACAGAAATTTGGAAAAACTATACCTCCAAAACCCCAAAACAATAGAAAATGAAGATTCAGAAGAAATTTTACTTATCCAACTACTTATCCCAGTTTCTCAGCAACCAAACAGAAAATTATGAAAACCATACCTCCAAAACCTCATAACCAGAAAATTTTAAAAAAAAAATCATAAGAAAAACTACTTATCCCAGTTTCTCGGCAACCAAACAGAAAATTTAAAAAAAAAACTATACCTCCAAAACCTCAAAACCGAAAAAAAAAAAAAGATTCAGAGGAAAAACAGAACTTACTTGTAGAGTTATCTTCAAATTGTTTAAGATTATTAGCTGCAGTAGTCCCTTGAATACCGCCTTCGCTTCCAAAACCTTCCATATTCATCTTATCACTAAAATTCAAACTAAAAACTCAAAAAAAAATCTAAAAAATAGCAAAAACAAAGACTAGGTTACAAAAACACAGAACGTTGAAAAATCTAGGGATTTTGAAGAGAATATATGGAGAGAAAAATGAGTATAATGATTAAAATCCATTGATAGAGAGAAACCCTAGAATGAGGATAACTATGGCGATTTTATTATTGAAGCGCGCGGAGGGAAATTGAGGGGGCAGTGAGTACCGGCTAATAAGGTTCTAATCTTTTGTTTGTTTTTTAAGTTTTAAACGACATTACAGTCTGTCGTTTGTTATGAAACTTACTGAACTTCAATTAAAAAAACCGAATAACTATAAAATTTATTTGCTCTCTCAGTTTAGAAATAAGTGGAAATACGTTTTTTATTTTAAAAAAAATAAATTTTTCAAAATTCAACTTTAACCTCCAATTATTTTTAAAATATATTATAAAAAATT
>CAOJBK010226194.1:0-11694 GCA_948294925.1 Codiaeum variegatum
GAACAGGAAAATATAAACAGATTGTATAATGAACAAAATCAAACACACAATAGTGGAATAAACATAATAGTAAAGCAAAAAATGATAGAAACAATAATAAAAGAAAAGGTTTTGGAGTTGAAGCCATGAAGGGCTTGCCGATGTATCCCTTTAAATGGGAATCAAACCTCACGCTGTTCTCCCTTCTCGTGAAGGGGCTGTTCTGGTAACAGTGGAGTGGTTTGGATGTTCAGTAGCTAATTGATTTTAGATTTGTAAAAATAATTAACCATATAAGCTATTAATCAATGTTGAATTTGATTAATGAAAATTGAGTTTTGATTGTGAGTTGTACCAAATGGATTTTAGGGTTTGGTTGATTTAATTATGAAAATAATTTTTCATAAAATTTCCTTAAATCGGTGTTAAAGGGCTTAAAATGAATGATTGAAAAGCATGCCTTAAGTCTGAATTAAAGGGCTTAAAATAGTCATAGGATTGAAGGTAAAAAGAATATTATACTATATTCACCTTTTTGCGTGGTTTGGGAACTGGAGGTTTTGACAATTTGATGAAGCCGGAGCGGATCTCTGTTGTGTTCGGAGAGGACTGGTTGAGTGTCTGGGCTGATGTAGGGTGAACCCGATCAAATGTTGATAGATTGGATTGATTGTCAGTAGTGTTATAAACTAGAGAGTCTATTGTTTGAAAATGGAGTTTTGAAGGATCAGATTGATGTAAACTTGCATAAAAGGGGTGTCTAGTGAGTGTCTATAAGCCTATTATATAATCTGTAAAAATTGGTAAAAAGGTCCGAACTCGGATCTGTTCGGGAGGGTCAAATTTAAGTAATCACACACTCCACACATGTGTGTGGGCCTTCATGCATACATAAAGGGCTTGACGTATGCATAGAAGCCTTCAGGCATGCATAAAGTGCTTAGTACACATGTCTATTAGTTCTGGGCCTGGGTTTTTCATGGGCTCGATTTTGTGAGTCTAGTTCGGTTCAGTCTAATTCAATTTTTTTGGATTTTCTAGGTCCATTTGAAGTCTGATTTAAGCTCAGTCAGATTTGTTGGGCTCGTATTGACGGGCCGGATGCAATGGTGTCAAAATGTGGTTTTGCTTTAGAAATATGCAAAATTTCCCATGTCCTTGCAATTTAAAATTTTCATCTCGGGGTTTACCCCAGAAGCAATAAGGGGTGATGCCTCTTGACCCCGTTAAGTTTCAAACTTTTGAGAGTCATGAGACAACTGATGCTTTCTAGAGGTAAAAAATTAAGGGACCTCTAGCAATCAAACTAGATTTCGAGGTAACCAACAATAAAGTTGAATATGAAGCATGTGCATCTAGGCTAGAATCAACTCTCCATATTGGAATCAGAAACTTAAAAGTCTACAACGATTCCAACCTCATTGTCTCACTATCTCTGGGAAAGTGAAAGATTAAAGAGGAGTGGTTGGTTCCTTACCATAAGTGCCTCGAAGAGATAGCCAACAGCTTTGATGACTTATCTTTTCACTACCTTCTAAGAACTCAAAATAGGTTCCCTGACTCACTAGCAACTCTTGTATCCATGATAGAAATATGTGATGGGTTCATTATCCATCCTATTTCAATAAGCATCAATCGAGTTTTCAGACACATTGCATGAACATTTAAGAAGTCGAGGAAAAGACTTGGTACTAGGACATCTATGTCTATCTCAGTGAAGTAGAATATCCTGAAGGTGCCTCCAAATCAGAAAGGAAAACCATTAGGCCACTGGCCAGTGGATATATTCCTAGAGGTGACATCCTTTACAAAAAGAGAATGAATGGCATTCACCATAGATGTGTCTCAGATGAAGAAGCTAATAAGATCATGGAAGAAATCCATGGTGGGATAGATGGAACCCATAGAATAGTTGGGCATTATCTCGAAAGATCATGAATCAAGGCTACTATTGATTAACTATGAATGGGGACTGTGCACGGTATGCCCAAAGGTTCCCAAAGTGCCAATGATACTCTAAACTCTAGAAGCTTCAATCCTCTGCACTCAGTCCTATTACTACTCTGTGGCCCTTTATTGTTTGGGGAATCGACGTAATTGGCAAGATCTCACCAAAGTCTTCTACTGGCCATGAATACATCTTAGTGGCCATCAACTACTTCACTAAGTGGGTTGAAGCAGAACCCTTATCAAGTCCTGGACTTGAAGAAGGTAGCCCAGTTCATCAAAACCAACAACATCTCAAGGTATGTTGTTCCACATAAGATCATCTCTAACAATGGCTCACACTTTTAGAAAGAAGTCGTTACACTCCTAAAGAAGGAAAAGATTGAACATCGTAGGTCTTCCCCCTACAAACCTCAAAGAAATTGCACAGTTAAAGCTACCAATAAAGTATTAAGGAATATGCTTTAGAAGATGATCAGTAATCATAAAGGTTGGCACCTACATCTGCCAAACGCCCTCATTGGGTATAAAACCACATACAAATCAGCTACCAAAGCCACACCATACTCCCTGATCTATAGAATAGAAGTAGTCCTCCCCATAGAGTTAGAAATTCAGATAGCCAAAGTTCTTCAAGAAGCCAAGATTTCTAAACTCGACTGGAAATATGCATACTATGATTAACTTAATGCAATTGTTAAAAAAAAGATGGAAGCTCTCCACCACACACAGGATTATCAACTCAGGCTTGCTAAATATTTCAATAAACAGGTTCAAAGTCGCAATCTCTAGGAAGGTGACTCAGCTCTCAAAGAGATTAGACAAGTCATGCAAATCCCTTGAGGGAAATTCTGACCTCCTTAGAGTGGACCATATATAATCAAGAAAATCAAGTCAGACGGAGGCGTCATCCTAATGGACGTCGACAGCAATAAATTCAACCATCCAACCAATCTCGATTAACTCGAAAATTACTTCATATAGTGTTCTTGTTGTATGAGCATGCATTTAGGCATCATCATTAATGTAACAAGAACTATGTGGACCTGATTCTCCAAAAATATATCATGTACTTCACTTTTCAAAAATCTTTTATAAGGAGATAAGTAGGCAACCCTCATTGGGTACGGTCCAAATCATTCAATAAAAATAAATTTTGCATCTCATTTGGGCTCTTTAACATTGTATGCAAGAGTTAAAAAAGAATAAATAAATAAATCAAAAAAGAATGAAACTCACTAAGCTGAAAATCTAAGTGAGCGGCTTAGGCAAAATTTAGGGTACAACTTGCTACACTGAAAACTGAAAATGCAGTCTAGGCAACAATCAAGGCAACTCACAAATTTAAAAACCCAAAAAGGGCAGCTTAGGCAAAAATAAGAGCTTGAATAAAATAAAATGTTTATTAAGGTCTTATTCATCTTTTGGAACACCCAAAACAAGATATCTAAAATAGGAAAGCAAAATAAAATAAACCAAGTTTTATTTTCTAAAGTCTTATTTTCCTAAAATCTAAAACTCAGACTCAACCTTCAATCTCAATTAAAAGAGCGAATCATTTTGCCTTCTCCTTTTAACAACAAGCCTCAATACACCACTCAAGATAGATTGGAAGCTTGCCATAGCCATTACCTGGGATAATCATAGCCCTTGTGAAGTTTCTAATCCAATGAGAGAGAACAGCACTAGCCACTTGGTCATTCATTATGGCTTCCGCAAATAAAGGACCATCTGGGGGCAGGTACTAATCGTGTCCCATCTGATGAAGAACTCTAGTAGCCTGATTCTAAGTCACATACTAGAAACCAAGCAAATACACATGCTTGAAACCTCGACTCCTCAGTATGAACTGCTTGATGGTACCAATCAGGTTTCCATAGCAAATCGGAAGGACTAAACTCCATTAACCAACTAATCCACTCCATCTCAGAACCGAAGTGAATGGAAACCTTCCTAGAATGATAACAAGCCATGGAATTATCTGGTCTATCAGGTCCAGAAACAATCTTGAGATGGTCTATCAGCCAAATCTGAAAAGCAAACACATGAGTCAAAGAAGCCCCAAAACATGCTAAAACAGATAAGAAGAAAAGGGTCTAAATACCTAGAGCAAAATTGGACTAATAGTCTAAGGTTCCCTAGAGCTATAATAGTGATCAAGGCTCAGCAGTGTATCAGCCAAGATCATGCCCTCAATTGGCTTACTTTCACTCATCTGGAGTAACAGCTCAGCTCAGCAGTGTTTCAGCCAAGATCATTCCCTCAATTGACTTACTTTCACTTATCTGGAGTATCAGCTCAACTATCCTCACATCCCCCCATCCAACTGGACCCACAAAAATAAAGCCCGCAGTCAATCCAAAGGCATGGGTTTTCAATCTCTAAGCCATCCAAATGGGATCATTCTTTGATTCCTCCCAAAACATAAAGGCCAATGCAGGTAGGTCCACTAGATCATCTTTAACCATATCTAAACCAACCTCTGTGCTCAAATCCAGTAACCTCTTGAATAAATTAAAGTAGTTTACCCACTCAATTGGGATAGCTGGAACAGCCTCAGCGTTTGTACTAAGCAAAAAGGGAAATTCCTCAAAGATAGGACACATATCATCCATACCATCCCCAAATCGAAATACATGATCAACAGGATCCCAAAATTGTATACAAGGACTCAAAAAATCCCAATCAATCCTAACACCCCTAAGAGTTGGTAAAGCAGACATATCATACCTTTTGAGGTTGATCCTGTGCACTTTGCTCAGCTTCAAGCATCACTCATGCATCACACAGCTAAAAAAGGGTTTCGTGTTGTGGGCGAAACGAAAAGAAACTAACTTTTTCTGCAAAATAATTTTATTCCCTTGTGGTTTTCTAAGTTAAAATCGATTTCCTACTTCTATTCATAGTGGTACGCGAATTGAGGTAGAAAAACTGAGTGCGGAAGGCTGCATGCGAGAGTCGGGACAAAATGCACGTGTTTTGCGTAAAAATGTGCATTTACACCAAAACGCATGCGTTCTGGCACAAACGCATGTGTTTACTCCAAAACATATGTGTTTTAAACAAAACACACGCGTTTAGCTACCATGTTTCGCGCTCTAGCTCAGCCCATCAAAAGGATTCGTTCCTACCTAATCCAATTTTGTTTTCGCTCGGTTTTCGGGCCAAATATTTTCTTCAAACCGAATTTCTCAAAATCATTTCAAAAAAATCAAAAAATCATGAAACAAAATGAAAATTTATTGAATTTTCAATTCAAAGTACAAAACAAAAATCTGAAATTATTTTTACAAAAGCCCACAAATGGGGCCCAAATACAGTCAAGCATAAAAGCATGCATCTCCCTTCCAATGTTAGCATTATCCAACACATATCTAGGGGCATCCTCTTAAAGGAGTCTTCAACCTAAAGTAAAGGTATGACAACTAACTTTTAAAGCCCAAAATCTATGAGGACAAAGCCTCACACAATAAAACTTCAACTAGCCCATAAGTTCCTATGGCATGATCATCAAGGTCCGTATGACAATTGTAAAGTTTGGCATCCCCAACTTGGTGCACCGTAAGCCTAGAAGCTGACATGGCATAAGCCCAGAATCTAACATGGCAACAAGCCCAAAATCTAACATGGTGCCACCACAAGCATAGAGGCTGACATAGCACTATCACAAACCCAGAAACTGATATGGCATCATCACAAGCCTAGAATCTGATATGGCACCTGTGGATTCACTATCATCAGAATCATCTTCTGCTCGAAGCTAATTCAGATGAGAGAGAAACTGTGAACCCTTAATTTTGCACCTTTAGAATTGTTGGTTACATGTAATATTCTCCATGTTTTTCAGGAACTACCCTAATTTTTATACCATTAAATCCACCTCTTTAATACGATCCTAACGGTTCAAACCAAGCTCAAATCTGACTTCAAAAGGACCTAGAAAATCCAAAAGAACTTAATCAAATCTAATCGAACCAAACCCAGAAAACTGGGCCCAGTCAAGCATGTGTTTTCCCCCAAACGCATTCGTTTTTCCCAAAACGCACATGTTTTGTCTCCCAAGGTTTCTAGCATGAACTTCTATAAATTTAGACTTTTCAGAATAGTTCAAGGTTCCAATTTTTCCAGAATTCAATTTTATTTTCTAGCCTTCAAATACTCCAAATCCCACAATTCTCACTAAATCGAATCAAACTAATCAGAAACCTTGAAAATTCATAAAAGGCATTCATGTTCCAATCAGTTCAATAGTTCAATCCTTGCAACTCCGGTCAGGCAGATATCAACCAGTGCTCTCCAAACATAATGAAGACTTGTTCTAGTTTCGTCAAGCCCTCCGACTGGACAATTCCAAAGCCTCGCAAACAAAAGGTAAAATCGATACAATTTACTAATTTTTCCTTTAATCTATGAATAAATTATGTCCTTTTAATCAAAATTAATGCATCGTTATCAAAATTCCTTTTTTCATAAATACAAACTGTTTTAAACCCTTTAATCCAAACTAAGGCTCGTTTTACTGAATAACACTATTTTTCATAAAATCGAATCCAATTAATCCCTAAAATGAACTTACACGATCACTTCACAATCAAATCAATTTTTTTTATTAATCAAATCTGAATTGATTAATAGCCTATGGTTAACAATTTTATTAAATAAAATTGGTTAGCTATTGAACATCAAACCACCCTATTGTTATCAGAACATCCCCCACCCTTCGTGAGAAGGGAGAATGGCATGGGGTTTGATTACCATTCAATGGGATAGGCTGGCAAGCCATTTTATGGCTTTAATTTGAAAAATCATATTTTTCTTTATTTTGTTTGTTCTTTTGTTATTTATATTACTATTGTTTATCTCATTTGGTTCATTATTGCAATTGTTTTTATTTCTATTATTTTTCATTATTTATGTATGGAACTGTATTGGGAAAAGTGTGCTCCTCCCAGATCTTAAGATTATAGGGGAGATCCCCTAATTGTTTATTTATGTTTGTAATTGTAATTTAGTTTATCGCTTTCTTTGGGGAAGTGTGCCTTCCCTAGAACCTGAAGTGAGTTAGAGGAAGGACCCCTAGTCAATTCTTGTTTTACTGCTTTATGTGATTTTCATATAGCCTATTCATGCATCATTTTGCCATGTTTAAATGTTCATGCATCACGTGGTATGCCATGCATACACAAAAATGTGATTTTAACCAAAATCATTTCGTTTTAAGCCAAAAGTTGTTATTTAAAATGGTAATGCTATTTTTTATATAAAAGTTATTTTTATCAAATCATGAATTCCCAAACCCCCTTTAGTTTGAGGCGAACCTTTTTTAGAATTATTAGGCAAATTATTCAGAATTTTCTTAAAAATGGAGTTAACTCAAACTGGTTTCTTAATCACCATAGAAAATCCTTTTTCTTAAAGATTAGGTGGTGACTTTGTACACTAAACACACCGCGTGTATGCCAACTAACACATATGGATGCATAAATGTGGGACCCGGCTACAATCTGTGATGTCATGTACAATCTGACCCCCCGTGGTTGGTTTCCTTCGAGCCGCAAGCTCGGAGGCGTGTTGGGGAAATCCCTTGGGCCACTCTGATGAGGCCTCACGCTTATGCATAGGAAAGAGATCAATCCATTCAGAGGAAGTAAAGTAGCAATCTAACCTTTCTTTTACAAGATTACCAAACTTCTTTCCCTTTTCCTAAGTGAAATCATGGCCTTCATAACTAAGATTAATCAAGTCACAATCTAAAATGGCCTATTAAAAAGATTTAATTAGGTGAGTAGGGTGGTCCCCTCTACCACTTTGTTTAAACTCATTAAAATCCCCTCCAATTAACCATGAGAGAGAATTATGATCCTTCAACTTGCAAAGTAAGTCCCATGACTCCATTTTGTATTTTCTCCTTAGGTTTCCATAGAACTATGTGAATCTCCAAGGAACTGAATTTTGAAGGACAACAGTAGCATCTATAAAAAAATCTGAGAAAGAGCAAAGAGATAAATCCACAGAATCATCCCACATTAACTCCAAACCAACAGAAGTAGTAACATGGAAGGCATTTGAGTAACTAAAAACAAACTTCAGTTTTACTCACTATAAAAAGTTTTAATAAGAAAACTAAGAGAGGGGCGCCTTTCTTTTATTACAAACTTGAGATGTCAAATTGTAGCTGGGTTCCCAAGCGCTCTACAATTCCAACATAAGAGACTCATGGCTTTTGATGGGTCTACTCCAAAGTAGAACTCACCTCTGACATGTTCAAAGGAACCCCAATTCTTTTTCCATTGAAAGCTTTCTAAAAAATATGAGGCAATGTTGTAACATTTCCTTGCTCTAGGGCTTGTGTTTTTTTAGGAATTGAATTCCTTCTACTGTTGGTTTGGCAGAAATAGTAGCCATATTTTTTACAATAGGAGGGTTTGTAATCATTGGAATCACATCTCAGTTGTCAGCCTTCAAGTTTATATCATTATTCTTATATTTTCATCAACCTTATCAACACCTAAATGAGTAGCATATGTTGTATCTACTTCAATACTTGTTGCCTCATTATAGCCTTCCCCTCAAATCCAGCTCATCCCATTCATAAAATTCTAATTCCAACCTTGCCAAACTTGAACTCTAATAGAGACATCATTGCATTTTGGAATGGAAGCTAGTTGAGGATTATCAATCCACAAAGCACATATGCCTTCAAAATTGCCAATAATACCATAAAAAAGCAAATGGTGGGGACTTTTTTTAATCAAAATTTCATCCAAATAGTAGTATCGTTCTTCTTGAGATTCATCCCATACATCAAAGGTTTGTTAAAATCCACCACCACACGAATGTGCATTTGTCCCGTCTTTAAACCTTGGTCATCACATCTAACAGAAATCTCTATCATAGATCCAATCATTTGACACATTACAATAGTAAGAGCATTAGCAGGGATTTGTTCAACTTGAACCCAAAACACTATGTGATTCTGCTCCAGCTGAGAGGGATTTTTATCACTCTTAAAGAGATTCAAAACCAAAAGCATTTGATTCAAAAACCATGGACCATTTTTTCAGGCTCGTTTCATATGACTCTCATGATAAAAATTGAAGCAAAAGAGAACATTATTAGTGTAAAAAGAAATACATTTTACTGGTTATCAAACGGCAATTAAGTGTTTCTCATGGTTGGGATATTGATAGAGCAAGAGTCTACAAACCTCTCAAGTAGCTAGCTTTCGAATGGTAAAGTGACAAAGCCTCATCAATTGATCCCTAGTCAAGTCCTTCCTCCTCCATCTTTGTTATTCGGACTTGATCCATGGTGGCAAAGATGCCTTCTATGGCATGGAACATGAAACTTTATATCACCCACTTGCATAAGCAATAGAATAATCCTCAATAAATCTCTTAATTGTTATCAATTAAGTGATAAATTAGAGAATAATTTAATTTAATAATTCTTGTCTAAAAGTTGACACCTAATATTGAGATTAGTGACTACACAACAACATATTACACCTTTATCGAAGCAATTCTAGCTATGCTTTTAGGAAACACCCCCTTTTTTTAATAGAACTTAAAACATAAATGCTTATTGGAAAAAATCTAGAAGCGCTTTTCATATATGCCTCCATGCGTGAAACAAAAATAAAAGGCAGATGGAAAAAATTTAATTGTATTCACCACACCTCTTAATCAATTAAACCAAAATTGCCTCTCTATTGATTTCTCTATTCATTGTGCTTCTGTTATCCAGACTTTGCTCTCATCTCTGTTCACATGGTTTTTGGATTTCATCTCTGTTCATTGATTTATTTTATCTTATCATTTGATGGAGATGAACCACCACCATCATAGTCACGTCTTCATCATCCTTCTACAGGAACCGCAATGTCGTGTTTTAAGAGATGAGGTTACAAAATGCTACCAGACCATTATCAATTGTAACCATTCTTGGTCTTGACATCCTCGGTGCTCTCAATTAAGTAATCTCTTTAACCCTAACTTTAATTGACTACGCTTTTCCCCAAATTCCCTTTGAATCTAAACTTAGCTTATACCTTCATTACAATCTGGATCATATACTGACAAATTTGAGATTCAAAATTCTTCTAGTATTTAGAATATTTGTACATAGAATGATCACAATTTCATTTTAATTGGGAATATGAATATAATATGAGCTCCTAGTTAATCTTCCATACCTAGTACAGCCACTGGGTTATTTTTCTAAATTCTTTTCATGGGATCTTGATGATTTTGATTTAGAGTCTTGTATTTGATTGATTAGTTAATTTGTATTCTTATATTGTTTTTAAAAGGCAAGAGTCTCAGGAATCAACTACCGCACCCAGGCATCCCAACTAGGTTGGCACCCCTTAGTGACCTTTTCATTTTCGTGAGAATCCATTATTATTAAAATGAATCAAAAAGAATGTAACAAAGCAGCCAAAAGGAAAAAAAAAAAACAAAATAGAAATTGAAATTGAAAACAAGGCAAAAGCCTAATACAAGAATCTAAAATTTTCCCTTCTACTAATACCATTATATAAGAAGGAGCTATAGCAGGCCACCATTGATCTTCCACCATATCTCTAATGTGATTAGCAAGAGCATTTGTAAGCCTATTCCCTTCTCTATAGATATGAGTAAAAACAACATGCATCAAAGAAAGAAAAAAAAATAGACACTCAGTCTAGTTAGGTAAGATCTTCCATGAAACTGAAAAAGACTTTATCCTTAACATGTGAAGAACATAAGTTGAATCAGTTTCTATCTAAATTTTATGCCATCCATTTGCCCACTCCCTTCTGACCGTATAAATCATCACCTAAAGTTCAACTTTAAAAGCTAGAGAAGTACTTGTGGGAATGAAAAATGATCCCAAACCAAAACCTCAATAATTTCTAAGAACACCACTTGCTCCTGATAACCCAGAAGACTCTGAGTATGATCCATTTGTATTCACCTTAATCCATGAGGGAGGAGGATGCTGCCATTACACAGAAATGATACGATGAGCACGTGGCAGAATAGCAGTAATATTCAATTGGTGAAGAGTAGAATGCTTATTTGAAGGGTTGAAGAAAAAGCCAATTTTAAAAATACTACACTCCACCATAGAAAGCCATAATTTATGAAGAATAAGGAAGATACTAGGCTGTTCATCATAAAAAATTGCAGCATTTCCGTTGCACCAAATAAGCCAAATTGACGAGGTTATTGTTGTACGCCAAAGAGCCATGAGCTGGGGGCTAAACCTTGCTTCTACTACTCGCTTAAAAAGCCACTCCAAAGAGTTAGTTTGGTCCGAATGATGGCCAAAAAGTGAGCTAATTGCATCCCATACTGCCTATAAAAAATTACAAGAAGTAAATAAATGAGTAATGGATTCAACTTGCTCATTACAATGCCTACATACTCAAGCTAAATGGAAGCCACAACTTTACAGCTGGATTTCAGTAGTTAAATGCCCAGCCACTACTTTCCAGCACCTTAAAGACCTTGAGGGAGGAATATATTTAGCCTAAAACCATTTAAACTAAGTATCAGATGTTCTACTATAATGCCAAGCTTGATAAAGGCTTTTAGTAGTTACCAATCCTTCTCTATTTCCTTGCCAAATACAAACATCAACTACATGATTATGTAGCCCCTTCACTAGCAAGATGTCTTCGGTAATTTATGAGAAAGCAATTTTAAATTGCCAAGGGATATGCCATTAACCATTTAGTCTATAATCCTGAACACGACCCTTAAGATCATCTCTTGTAATCAG
>CAOJBK010226764.1:0-13559 GCA_948294925.1 Codiaeum variegatum
TTAAAATTTCATATTAATTAATTTTTATTATTGTCATTTTGTAGGATGAGCGGTATGCCATAAGTTCGTGATCGTAGGAAGTAAGATTCTGCTCTTTAATCTTATTTTTGCTTAATAAAAACTTAACAATGCATCAAAGTCCTCTTGATTAGTGCGTGCTATAGTTGGATTATTATACTCACATTAGATATCCATACTGTTATTTTTTTATTACACTACTGATCATTAATCATTTTCAATTGTTGATTTATTTACTATTGATTTATGTTGTGTAGGTGATGTCAAACTAAGAGGTATATGATTGTATTGGGCATCTTTCATGCACAAAGTGCAGAGAAACATTTTGATGTATAGTATAAGATTAATATATATTTGAAGATTTTATAGTACTGTATTTTATTTTGGATTTTTTCATTCTCGCTCTCTAAATTATGATGTTCATATTAATTTTATCATATATATATATATATATATATATATATATAATTGTTATTATTAATGATATTATATATTAAAAAAATATTTTCAGTATTTGTGACGTAATTAGTGACGCATTTTATTTGGTCGGTATATTACTGACGCAATATTTTGTGATGGAAGAAATTTATTTTTTACCGACCCATATTTTGGTCAGGAATGGGTCGGTAAATTACTGAGGTATTTTTTTAGTCGGTAATTCATCGCTAATTATTTAAAAATATTAAAGACCCAATATTTGAATTTACCAACAAAAAAATGCATTGATAATTACTGACCCAATAATTTTTGGTCGGTAATATTTAATTTTGTGATGAAAGAAATACTGACCCAATTTTTTGGTCGGTAAATGAAAAAATTGGGTTGGTAATATTGTTTACCGATCCAAAAAAAAAATTCCAACCAAAAAATTGGGTCGGTAAAAAATAAATTTTTTGTAGTGAGTGTTGGATCTGTGACTACACAAGAGCCATGTTGCCCCCTGGCGATGATTATGGTAAGCTTCCTAAATACAATGAGTGGTGGATTGAGACGTGTTGGAAAAAGGAGAAGCTAAAGTGTTATGCCCTTTTGATTGAGATTGAGCATTGAGTCTGAGTTTAAACTTAGGTTTTGAGAATAAGACTTTCTGTTTTGTTTCTTTTTGGATTTCTATCTCAAATATCTTGTTTTGGATGTTCCAAAAGATGAATATGGCATCATTAAACATTTTTGTTTTAGACTCTTATCTCTGCCTAAGTCGCCCTTTCTAGGTTTTCAACTTAGCGACCTGTCTTGATTTTTTCCTAGACCACCTTTTCGATTTTCAGTCTTGCAGGCTGTACCCCTTAATTTTTCCTAAGTTGCCCTTTCTAATTTTCAGCTCAGCTAGTTTCATTCATTTTTAAGATTTTATTTACGTGTTCTTTTTAACTATTGGATGTAATGTTAAAGAGCCCAAATGTGAATGAAACTTTTGATTTTATTGAATGCTTTGGACCGTACCCAATGAGGGTTGCCTAAGTAACATTTTACATTGAATTTTGAAATTTTGAATTCAAAATACAACTTATAATTTTGGAGAATCAGGTCCACGTAGTTCATGTTACAGAAATATAATGCCTCAATGCATGCTTATGCAACAAGAAAATTATATGAAATACTACTTGAACTGATCGAGGTTAGTGGGAAGGTTGAACTCGTTATTGTTGACGTCCATCAAAATGACGCCTCTACCTGATATGATCTTATTGATGATGTATGGTCAACTCTAAGGAGATTTGAATTTCCTTAGAGGGTCATTTATGACTTTTCTTATTTCATTTAGGACTAGATTGCCTTCCTAAAGATTGTGATTTTGAACCCATTTGTTGAAGTGCTTTGCAAGTATGATCTGATAGTTCTGAGTTTGGTGGAGTGCTTCATCCTTTTCTTATAAATTGAGTTTAGCTAATCATAGTGGGCCTGTTGCCAATCGAGTCAAGAAATATGGGCTTCTTAAAGAACTCTAGCTATTTGAATCTCCAATTCTATGGAGAGGACTACTTCCATTCTATAGACTAATGAATATGGCATGGTTATAGTAGTCAATTTATAGGTTGTTTTATACCCAAGGAGGGCTCTTGGCGAATGTAGGTGCTAAGCTTTATGATTACTGATCATCTTCTAAAGCAAGTTCTTCAGTGCTTTATTGGCGGCTTCAACTACGCCATTGGTTTGAGGTTTGTATGGGGAAGACCTTTGGTGTTTGATCTTTTCCTTCCTCAAGAGATTTACCACTACCTTTTGGACATGAGATCCATTATCTTAGATTATCTCATGTGGGAAACCATATCTGGCAATAATTTTGGTTTTGATGAATTGGGCCACCTTCGTTGAGTTCACGATTTGGTAAGGTGCAGCTGTAACCCACTTGATGAAATAGTCAATGGCCACTAAGATGTATTAATAGCTAGTAGATGAATTTTGTGAAATCTTGCCGATGACATCAATGCCCCAAACAGTGAAGGGCCCAGGAGTGGAAATTGGGTTAAGAGGATAAGTGGGGAGCTTTTGGAGCTTTGCAAACTCTTGACATTTTGGACATCTTCGAGTAAACCATTCAAAGTTTCCATTCATGGTTAGCCAGTAATAGCCCTGATTCATGATCTTTTGAGATAGTTCCCAACAATTCCTTCGAGTGCCATCAGTCCCACTATGGATTTCTTCCATGATTTTATAGGTTTCCTCATCAAAAACACACCTCGGGTGGATACCATTCCATGTTTTCTTATAGAGGATGTCACCTCTAAGGATGTACCCACTGGCTAAATGCCTTATGGTTCTCCTTTTTTATTAGGAGGCACCTTCAGGATATTCACCTTTTGCGAGGTAGATGTAAATGTCCCAATACCATGGTTTCTCTTTAGCTTCTTGAATATTCATGCACTGAGTTTGGAAGCTTGGTTGATGTTTAATGCTTATCGAAATATGGCAGATAATGAACCCATCATGCATTTCTCTCATGGATGTGATGGTTGCCAATGTATCAATGAACCTGTTCTAAGTTCTTGGCAGATAGTGGAAAGATAAGACATTAAAGCTATTGGCCAAGTCTTAACGGTGCTTTTGGTAAGGAACCAACCGCTGCTCCTTAATCTTCCACTTTCCCAGAGCTTGGGAGACAGTGAGATTAGAGTTACCATAAACTTTTAAGTTTTTTATTCCTATTTATAGGGCAGATTCCAATCCAGATACACACATTTCGTATTCAACTTAATTGTTTGTTACCTGGAAATCTAGCTTGATTGCAATAGGCAAACTTTCACAGATAGGTGTAAGGAACACCATCCTGGCACCAAATCCCTTGTGGTTGGCAGTGCCATCGAAGTACAATTTACATGGCTCATTTTAGAGGAATAAGATATCTTCGTTGGGAAGCTTAGGTTCTTCCCAATGACTATTTGTTGGGGGCAGCGACCAATTGTTCGACAATGGCACTGCCTTTGATGACCTTTCTTTAGACATATTTAAGGTCGTAGGTTGATAAGACTATCATGCACCTAGCCATTTTGGTGTCAAGGACATGATTTTCCATAAGATACTTGAGTGGACTTTGATCATTGAGGACATGTGTGATGTATTCCTCTAGATATTGCCTCAGTTTGTGGAATACCCATACCAGAGATAGGCACCACTTTTTTATGTAGTTGTACTTGATCTCGGGAGCTAGCATCCTCTTTATCAAGTAGTAGATGGCATTTTATTTGTGAGAGTCTGAGGAGTTCTAGGCTAACATTGCCCCTATAGATTCATCGGTGACTGTGAGGTACAATAGTAATGGTTTGCCAGGCCAAGGTGGCTACAAGATAGGCATATTAAAAAAATATATTGCTTAATTTTTTTGAAATCCTTTTGACATTCCTCATTCCATTGTTTAGAGGAATTATTCTTTAGTAAGTTGAATATTGGCCCACAAGTGTCTGCTAACTGATTGATGAATTGACTAATATATTGGAGGTAGCCCAAAAAGCTTATGATCTCCTTTTCAGTTTTAGGAGGTGGCATGTTGAGAATAACTTTGGACTTGACTAGATTTACTTTAATCCCTTTCTAGCTAACCATGTTTCTAAGGATCACTCTGGAAGAAGCTCCAAATATGCACTTGTTGGAGTTCAGCTTGAGGTTATATCTTCAAAGTCTAAGGAAGAACTTCTCTAGTGCTTGTAGATACTGTTTACCAGTAGCAACTTTAATAACCATGTCATTGACATAGACCTCCACTTCTTTATGCATCATGTCATGGAGGACTATGGAGGATGCTCCAGCATTTTTCAACCTAAATGGAATTACTCTGTAGTATTAAGTGCTCTATTCTATAATAAAATCCATCTTCTCCTTGTTTGGAGATTCAACTAGGATTTGATTATATCTCGCAGCCAGATCGATTAAGGAAGTCATCTCTGAGCTAGCTAGTGCATCTACTAGAAGGTCTATTTAGGGCAGTGGAAAATTATCCTTGGGGAACGCTTTGTTCAAATCCTTATAATCCATGCACATTCTGACTTTACCATCTTTCTTCAATACCGAGACAATGTTAGCCAACCAAGACGGGTAGCTAATAGGCTCAATGAAGTTGTGAGAGAGCTGCTTAGCCTTTTCTTCATTGATTGGAATGGACCAGGTAGGCTTCATATGCATAAGCTTTTATTTGATAGGCTTGCAATTTGGATATGTTAGAATCTTATGGACGAGGATGCTTGGATCGAGTCTAATAATGTCACTGGGCTGCCAGGTAAAGCAATCTTCAAATCTTTTGATGGTAAATACAATGTCTTATTTGTTCATGTATGTAGATGCAATATATGCATTCTTAGGCATGTCATGAGTGCTAGTGTTTATGGGCTCTTTAACTTCATCTTTTGTTTCATTTATTGTTTTATTCTCTTTTTCTATTTGTTTAAGGTTAAATTCATAAATTGGAACATCAAAAGAAAATAAAGAGACAAGCTCGTAATAAGAAAATTTGGTGGTTTTATTAATAGAAATTGGGGAGAGGTCTGTGGTTACATTAAGTTCATAATTAAAACTCGACGGACCCGTTACATTCATTTCAGATTCAAAGTTTGAAAAGGAGGACTCAAACTTAGTTTCTAATTTAGACTTAGTAGCTTCAGTAGGGCTTTCTTCAAAATGCTACTTTTTTAGCTTCCCAGTAGCTGGTTTGATCAAGGTGAAGAGGTTAGCTTTTTCTTTCTTATAAGCCAGGATAGCTATGCTGCCAAAGAGGCTAGCTTCCATGTCATCTTTATAGTCATTACCTAGAAAGTATACGGGTTGGTAATTTTCAGTGGTTAGCTTCACATCAGAGAACAACTCAAATTTAGGAATTTTAATGGCAGTGATGGGGTAAATCCATTGCTCGAGAAAGGCACAATAAGAAATTGTCTCTCCCTATTTGAAAAAAAATACATATTGAGGGTTCTAAAGTATGGCCTTAGGGGATAGTCAGCTTCACCCCATTTGGTAGTAATTAGAGACCTTTTTCTTGCTTGGGCTTTTGCCTCCTTAATTTCATCATCAGTGGGTTTGTAGCCTAAGCCAAATGGTGGGATGAAGGATGGGTATTCATCACATGACTTCATCCCTTGATGTTTCTTACCCGGGCCCATACCTGGAAAATAGGCCATGTGCTTGAGGATGTTCCCAATCATTCGATTGCAATATGGATCAAAATCTAAAGAGATTGGTTCCTTCATATTATTAGCAAATTCAATGAATTGTACAAATGAGAAACTATATAAAGGATATGCTGACAACTTGGGTTGAATCTCTAAGATAAGGATTGTTTCTGGGATTTTAGATTTGCCAGATGTATCAACCTTGATAGTTACAATTCCATTATTCAGTGGGAACTTGACCTGTTGATGTAAGGTTGATGGAACAACCTTAGCTTGATGGATCCAAGATCTCCCCAAAAGTATATTAAAGCATGATGGCACATCGATGACTTAACATGGTACTTTGAAGTTTTTTGGGCCCATGGTGATTGTCAAAGTTTGATGGATAGAGAAATAGATTGATGCTTCTTTTGTAGAACTAGTGATGGATGCCACTAAAATCTCTAGAGATATATCAGGTGAGGTCTGACACTAGCTCAATGCCTTATAAAGAGTTTTGTGATGAGGATAAGATGACATGAGCAGGCTCTAGATGGAAATATTGGCTTGGGTATTCTTTAATTTTTTGAGTATGAGATCCCCTTCAAGTTCAAAAGTCCCTTGATTTTAGGCTGTTGGTTAGCTTATAAATGGAGGAGCAGTAGGTGCTTGTGTTATACTCTTGCTTCTGGTGATAGCATCTATTTCAGTTTCCAAATTTCTCAGGTCAAAGATGACACAACAATAATCATCAAGGACTGAATTCCCTAAGGAAGGTTGGCCAACCGAAATAGAGTAATTCAGGGAGAAAGACTTCCCTAATAAAGGTAGGTCCTCTCTAGTGGAATGGAAATTACTCATAGGAATAATGTTGGTGATAAGGTGTGTTGAATCCCACTCATTAAACACAATTAATATTGCATTCACATCATGATCAGGTAGGGGATTTGTGCCAATGTTTGCAGTTGGAAGTAGGATATCTTTAGCATAAATTAGATATTAGATTTTATGCCTGAGGGCCTTGTAACCATCAGTTTTGTAGCATGTCCTTTAATGGTAATCACACCTTTCAAACATGTTAAAGTTCTTCAGCAGGGGGTTTCGAATAGATTTAGGTTCCAAAGGTTGGAATGCACCCTTTTTTAAGAATTGCTTCAGAAGATAGCTCATTGTTAATCCCCTTAAATTGGAAAATTCTCTTCATTTCATTTGGATAAGCTTATGGGCCAAGATTACATTAACCCAACCTTTCTTTTAAGTAGAACTAGTCTTTTCGTAATGGGAGGATGAGGTATAGTTTTCATCCTTGAGGAGGCCATATTTAAGCCCATCTTTTAGGTAAGTTCCTACATTCACCAATGCTTTGAAGTCACTAAAGTATTGGATCATCAATTTGTCTCTATATATAGCTAGTAGATTTTAGATAATGATGTTAATTTTTTTCTAATTCTGATGGTCGATTTACCACTTGGGAGGCTTTCTTCCTCCATCTAGCTATGAAAATGGAAAATGTTTTTAAGTCTTTTTTCTTAATATCAATCTCTTAATTATAAGAGTACTGCTTTATAAATTCATTATAATTGGACTCTTAGGTCAGTTTTTTAGAGTCATCTAACTGAATAAGCCAACTCAAAACTGCACTAGTAAGCGATTGTTGTAAGAGCTAAGCAAGGTGCTCACCTTCAATGCCCAAGGGGTGAATAATCCTGTTATAAATCCTCAAATGGGAGTTAATGATATAAGTGCTCTCAAACTTCTCAAAATGTAGCATTTGAAACTTGGGAGGAATTCTGGTGTTTGGAAAGGAGTCAATGCTTTCACATCTAGGACATTTTCCTTCTTATTGAGAGCATTTAGGGTCTTCTACATGTTCTCATTTTTTATGTCATATCTTTCATGAATGGGTCATCTTGGGCCTCTTTTGGCAAATGATTCACAATAGGAGCAATCTGGGTAGTGGCTTCACGTTCATCTTGGGGAGTCATGACAATTACTTCATCAGTTAGAGGTTCCGTAGAGGCATGGTTGATAGATTGAACTCCGAGTTAGGTTAACATGGCTTGGACTTTATCCATAATGGTCTTCTCTTGGGCTTACATCATTGTAGTTAGAGTCCTTTATTATGTTTTCAGGGCCTCATCTTACCTTCACATTATCTTAGCAAGCATCCCAACAATGTTAGCAGGAGGAGTTGGTGGAGCAGATGGAGTTAGAGCAGAGCCAGTGGCATCAGCAGCAGGGTTGTGGCAATTGTTGTCTCTAGTATTAGACATGTAAACCATTGGGATAGAAAAAGTTGAGTATTAGCTTTTGAAAAAGGTAAGGCCAGTAACAAGCAAGCAAGTATGAAAAAGGGTAAGGGTTTCTTTGGGAACTTATTCTACAATATTTCACTTTATCTGATTTCAATTTTTGGATGTCGTCATGTATGCATACATGTATGCATGAATGAAAAAGGTTTCATGATGTTAGTTATAATCAGAGTTTAGGGTACATGGTAAAGGAAGAGTACGAGCCGCATAGCGGAAGCAGAAAAATAAAAAATCGCACGAACCAGTGAAAGTTCAGTTTTTTATTTTCAAAACTTTTGTAAATTTTGTTTCCTTCTAAAAATATTTTAGCATGGATGGTTTAGTCTTTCATTAAACTCTTTAATGAACATCTAAGCCTAGGTTTGGACCCATAAGCTCATTCAAGGATTCTTTAGCCAATTATTCTACAAAACACAATTATAACTAGAAGGGGCTTTAAAGTATCAAATACATTAACTCCCTCCTTAATTAAGCTCTTTAAGTGCAAAGCCTCGAGCTCGACTCACACCAAAGCTTTCCCAAGGCTTGTGTTTCCTTCCTCTCCAAGAAGCTTGAAACGGCTCTCTTGGTTACCCAAATGTTTTGGTTCTTGCTCTTTTGTTGAGAACTTGAGACTCTAGGGATTGTTAGACTAAGAATCCACCTCACACTCCTTTACATGGTTATAAAAGAAGAGTTTATGGTTGAAGTACTCTTCTTCAAAGATAAACTCCCTCTCTCAACAATAGTGTGGTGTTTGGAACTTTCTCTCTATACAACCCAAGTTTCTCTCTCCAACTCTTAGGAGAAAATCTCAAGCTTGAAGAAGATGAATAGTGCCAAGCTTTCTTATCTCTTAGGCAAAAAGATGGCGAAGCCTATAATTTATACCATTATCTCTTCTAACTAATCTTCTTTAATTTAAGGAAAAGTTAGTGAGAAAGAAGAGTTACTTGTTCTAGTATCCAATTGACTATTTGACTAGTCAATTATTCAACTAGATTAGAATAAGTAATTAGTAGGAATCACTTTAGCTAATAATTAATTGCATCTCATGTGAATTAATTATTATTTGTCTTAGTCTATTTCAATTTAGTCATACCCATTTGTATCTCATACAAACTATGACATAATTGAAATAATCCATTTATAAATTAGAATTCAAGACATGTTAGCATCTTTGAAAATTTAATTACAAGTCTAATTCAATCATCATCAATAATTAATTAAACACTTTATTTAATTATCAATATGATTTAATTCCAAGCCATGTGAATTGGTTTATGGTGTGTGACTTACTAGGTTCATGTTCTAATTAGCAATGTGATAAAGAAAACTCTTTTCCTCCCACCAAGTATGTAATCCACAATCTATACTTAGTCCCAAAGTCATGAGTGATGTCTAAAAGAACATATCATGACTACCTAATTAGAAATGAATGTTGGTGATTGAATCCTTGAAATTTCATTGACCTCTTATTCATAATTACCGTGCACTCGAATCCATTCATTATGAATTCCCGATCTCAATTAGGGACATGGAATAGTCAAACCCTATATGCCAAATCAAATGAGCTCTATCTGGTTCTAATTCTCGATAAAATGATTCTTACTAGAAACATTTTCAAGTGAATCTGAAATACCTTAGCCAAGGATTTGAGAATCAAGAATAATCAGTAGTCATAGAATTCCTTCCTTGTTTACCCAAGTTAAAGAATCCTTTCTTAGAGATCACTTATCTCAATATACCACTGACTATTACCACCACATGCCATATACCAATACTTGGATAGCATCGATATGTAAGAGTAAAAAACCATAGCCACTAATATATTAGATAACATATCACCTTAAGTTTAAAGATTATATGCACAATTATAATATAGATGATAAGACATTGACTAGTGGATAAACCCATGTTTCTATCATCTAATGTTATTGTTCAACTTACTCATCTCATGAGTGTCCACATGTTGTCATAACATCATATGTCTGTAGTATGAGAGTTACTACCTCCATACCAATAAGTATCTCATACTTGTCATGAATGATAATAGAGGTGATGGTCTTTCTAGATTAATTACGTTCCTACCAATAATCCTATGACTGTGAACTTACTTTAAAGTCTATGATAAAAAGAATCTGTCTCTGTATTTCTAAATTTTTTTAGAATAGATTCTCTTACTTATGACTTATGGAACATGTATACATTAAATACTAAAATAAATGTAATCATTTAAATGAAACCATATATATTAAATGCAAATGTTGGATTAAGATTACAAATACATATATACATACAAAGTAAAAGCTCTAGGCCATACAACCCTAACAATCTCCTTCTTGCACTAGAGCTAACTTAGAGCCAATCTACTTAGTATCTAAGACCCATCCTTTCGAGATGATTATCTAAATGTTGGTGACTCATACATGGGATCTATTTTATTCTCAATTGACACTATTTCTATATGGCTACATCGCCTCTCCTAATGATCTATCTGATAATATGATAGTGCCTTTCTATGTGTTTGGATTTCTAGTGAGACTTGGGTTCCTTTGCCTAAGCAATGGCTCCATTGTTGTCACAGTAGAGAGGAACCAATGATTTAAAGGAAGGAACCACTTCCAGTTTTGTTATGAACTTTTGAATCCAAATAGCTTCCTTTGCAGCATCTAATACAGCAATGTACTCGACCTCTGTAATGGAGTCTGCAGTGGTTGATTGCTTAGAACTCTTTCAGCAAACTGCTCCTCCATTATAGGTAAAGATAGTGCCTGATATAGACTTTCTATCGTTGACACCTAATTGAAAGTCAGAGTTTGTAAAATCATCAATCCTTAAGTCACCTCCTCCATATTTAAAAAACTAAATCCTTAGTCCTTCTCAAGTACTTTAGGATAGCTTTGACTGTGGTCCAATGATCTGAACCTGGATTGGATTGAAACCTGCTAGTCACACTAATAGCGTATGCTATATCTGGCCTAGTACACAACATTGCATACATTAAGCTTCCAATTCCTGTAGCATATGGAACATTGGCCATGTTTTCCCTTTCTTCAAGTGTTTCTGGAGACATCTTCTTGGAAAGGTGGAGACATCTTCTTGGAAAGGTGGATACCATGTCGTACTGGTAACAATCCCTTCTTAGAACCCAAAAAGTTGAATTTCTTCAATACCTTTTCCAAGTACTGACTTTGGGATAACCCTAATGTTCTCTTTGATCTATCTCTATAGATATGAATACCAAGAACATAAGTGGCTTCTCCTATGTCCTTCATGGAAAAGTTAGAGGATAACCATAGTTTCACACTAAAGAGCATTCCCATATCATTTCCAATCAATAAAATGTCATCCACATAGAGTTTAGAAACATAAGTGCGCTCCTACTAACCTTCTTGTACACATGAGATTCATCTTCATTTTTGATGAAATTAATGATTTAATTTCCCCATTAAAATGATGATTCCAACTCCTCAAAGCTTACTTAAGACCATAAATGGATCTCTTAAGCTTGCACACTTTGGAATGATCTTTGGATTTAAAACCTTTAGGTTGTTCCATTAAAATGTCTTCCTCAATGTTTCCATTGAGAAAGGCAATTTTGACTTCCATTTGCCAAACCTCATAATTGTAATGTGCTGCTTTCACTACTAAAATCTGAATGGATTTAAGCATGGCTACTAGAGAAAAGGTTTCCTTATAGTCAACCCCTTCTCTCTAGCGAAACCCTTTCACTACAAGCCTAGCTTTAAATGTTTCCATACTTCCATCGATGCCAATTTTTCCCTTGAAGACCCATTTATACCCAATGGGTATTACATCCTCGGGTGGATTGATAAGAACATAGATTTGGTTCATATACATGGAATCCATTTCATCTTTCATAGCCTCTAACCATTTAGAAGTGTCTATATCTAATATATCCTCATATGTAGAAGGAACAATAACTTGATCAACTTCCCCATTAATGCACTACTCTTGTACATTTCTATGAAGAAGTTTGTATCTCTCCAAAGGATGAGATACTCTATTAGATCTCTGAGGAACTAGTATGGAAACACTATCAATCAGATTAATCTCATTGGGTTGATCAATTTCCATTTGATCAGTTTGCTAGATTTCTTCGGATGGAACTTCATCCAAGAGTATCTCCCTTCCTTTACCACCTTTTTGTAGAAACAGTTTCTTAAGAAAAATGACATCTTGATTAACAACGGTTGTTTACTTAGTTAGGAGATAAAAACAGTATCCTAAACCACCTTTAGGATATCCAACAAATCTTCCTTTAATAGATCTTTCTACCAACTTTTCTATTCTCAACTTTTTTATGTGTGCTGGACACCCCCAAATCCTAATATGTTTTAGACTTTGTTTTCTACCCTCCCATATCTCATATGGTGTGATCAGAATAGATTTGGAAGGGACTCTATTAAGGATATAAGAATCTATCTCGAGAGTATATCCCCATAAGGATAAAGGGAGGTCGATATATCTCATCATAGATCGTTCCATATCCAATAGGGTATGATTTCTCCTTTCGAAAATACCATTAAAGTGTGGCGTATCGAGAGGAGTCAACTGCAATATTATGCCATGGTCTTTTAAGAAGTCATTAAACTCCATACTCAAGTACTCGCCTCCTATATCTGATTGAAGAGTCCTAATACTCTTTCCGGTTTGTTTCTAAACTTCTTGCATGAATTCTTTGAACTTTTCAAATTATTCATATTTATGTTTCATCAAATACACATACCCTAACCTCAAAAGGTCATCAATGAATTTGATGAAATATAAATATCCTCCTCTATCAATTTATGAAAATGGTCCATATACATCACTATGTATGATATCCAAAATTTCTTTAGCTCTTTCTCTTTGTGCCACAAAGCTAGACCTAGTCATCTTTCCTTAGATGTAAGACTCATAAGTTAGAGTAGGTTCACTTCCTATATTGTCTAGGATCCCCATTTTCTCCATCTTTAGAATCCTTTCCTCAAATATATGTCCAAGTCTAAGATGCTAAATTAATTTTTAATTAGAGTTGGATTCAATCATGGTATCAATATGAGTTGTGCTTGGATAATTTTTTTTATTATCATTATCAAGATAATAAAGACCATCTAAAACATACTCCATGCCAAAATTCTACTTTTAAAATAGATTTCACAAACATTATATCTAAATAAAAGTACATAACCAAGTTTAGTTAGACAATTAACAGAAATAATGTTCATGAAAGCACTAGGTATATATAAGGTGTCTTTTAGTAACAAAACATGATCCCTAAGATCAATAGAAGTAGTCCCAATGGCTTTGGCCTTAACACTTTCACCATTTCCAATCTTTAAGACCACTTCATCTTTATCCAAGCTTCTCTTACTTGTCATTCCCCCATAGAAATACAAATGTGAGAACTTAAACCATTATCAAGTATCCATGCAAGTGATGAACTAAATGGTACATTAGAACTAGAATTGGAATTAGAATAATTAAAAGATGCTTCATAAGACTTACTTTTTTTCTTTCCCTTCTTATTCTTGTCCTTCTTTTGGCTCTCTAAGAACCTAGGAAAATTTCTCTTCCAATGCCTAACCTAATCGTAATGGAAACACTTTCTCTTCCTTTGCCTTCTGAAGCTTCAATGGTGGACTTGTCCTTGGTAATGCCACCCATG
>CAOJBK010226967.1:0-11295 GCA_948294925.1 Codiaeum variegatum
TTTAACGAATTTAAATTTTATACTCCTCCTTTTGGCCTGGGTTATGAACCTACTAATGAAGAGATTGAGGAGGAAAAAGCTAAAGCCAGAAAGAATTGTGCAGTTGTCAAACAAGCATGGGGGTCGATATCATCCTAAGGCCTTATTTTAGAACCCTAAATGGCTACCTAGTGAAGGAGGGAGAGATAATTCCTTACTTCTCTTTCCCTGAACCATGGGTTTGACCAATCATTGGCATCAAAATTCCTGGATTTGAGCTGTTCTCTGATGTGAAGCTAACTACTGAAGATCACCAACCCATTTACTAACTAAGGAATGATTACGATGTGAACATGGACACAAGCCTCTTTGGCAATATAGTTGTTCTCACAAACAAGGAGGAGAAAACTGACCTCTCCACTATGATTAAACCATTCTATGGGAAACTAAAGAACTAGAGCTTTGATGAGATCCCTATTAAAGGTGTCAAGTTAGAACCTGAGACTGATACTTAACCAGAGTCTGTATCTGAGTCGAATACTAGTTTTGAGTCATCCTCTAGCTCTGAAACTGAAATTGATGTAACGGGCCCACTCCAGTTTAATTATTAATATGATGTAACAATGGACCTTTCCTTAATTTCAATGAGTAAAACATCCTAATTTTCTTGTTATGATCCTGTCTCCTTATTTTCTTTTGCTGTTCTAATTGATGAATCTGACCTCAAACAAACAGAAAAAGAGAATAAAATAATAAATGAAATAAAAGATGTAGTTAAAGAGCCTTTAAACACTAGCACTCATAACATGCCTAAAAATGCATTCATTGCATCTACATGCTCAAACAAACAGGACACTGAACCTATGATCAGAAGGTTTAAAGACTGCTTCGCTTGGTAACCCACCAACATGACCAGACTAGATCCAAGCATCGCCATCTACAAGATTCAAACTTATCCAGACTGCAAGCCTATCAAATAGAAACTCAGCTGCATGAAGTATGCCTGGTCAATTCCAATCAAGGAAGAGGTAGCAAAGTAACTTTCTCACAAGTTCATCAAACCAATCCACTACCCGTCATGGTTGGCTAACATCATCCTAGTATGCAAGAAGGATGGTAAAGTCTGAATGTGTGTGGACTATCGAGACCTGAACAAGGAATGCTCTTAAGATGATTTTCCACTACCCCGCATAGACCACTTAGTCGATGCACTAACCAGTTCAGAGATGGTTTCCTTAACTGATCTAGCCGCAAGGTACAATCAGATTCTAGTTCACCCTCCAGAGAGGGAGAAGACAACTTTAATCATAGAATGGGGCACCTACTGATACAGAGTAATTCCATTCAAACTAAAAAATTTTGGGCCATTTATTAGAGAATTCCCACTATAATCTTCCATGACTTGATTCATAAAGAAGTGGAGGTCTATGTTGACGACATTGTCATTAAAGGTGTAACCCCGAACTGCGTCTGCAAGCACTGAAGAAATTCTTCCTTATACTTTGATAGTATAATATCAAACTCGATCCTAACAAATGCATATTTGGAGCATCATCAGGAGTGTTCCTCGATTACATGGTCAGTAAGAAAGGGATAGAAGTGGATCCAGCCAAATCTAAAGCCATCCTCGACATGCCACCTCCTAGAACTGAGAAGGAGGTACAAGGCTTTGTCAGATGGCTACAATACATCAGTCAGTTCATCTATCAATTGATGACTCTTGTAGCCCAATATTTGATTTACTAAAAAAGAATTCCTCCAAGAAATGGACTTAGGAATGTCAGAAAGCCATCGAACAGATTAAGAAGTACCTTCTGAGTCCACTAATCCTACAGCCTCCTAGGCCTGGTTAACTTCTCCTCCTCTATCTCACTGTTACTATAGAAGGCATGGGAGTAATGCTAGCTTAGAAAGCTCCAGACTCATAAAAGGAAAATGCCATCTTCTACCTGAGTAAGAGAATGCTAATACATGAACTCAAGTACAAGTACATTGAAAAGCTCTGCCTAGCTTTGGTATGGGTCTGCCACAAACTGAGCTTTATCTGAGGGCATACATCACACATGTCCTCACTGATCAGAGTCCTCTCAAGTATCTCATTGAAAAGCCTATCCTAGATAGCAAGATGGATGGAAATCATTGTGGCCTATGATCTCAAATACATTCAAAGAAAATCCATCAAAGGTAGTGTCATCGCCGATCAACTGGCTGCTGCCCAATCGATGATCATTGGGAAAAAATTTAATTTCTCGATGAAGACATATTATTCATGGAAACTGACACTTGGCAGTTGTACTTTGATGGAGCTACAAACCATAAAGGTCATGGCGCCGGCTTGGTGTTCGTTACACCCACCAGCGAGCTCTTGCCTATGGCAATCAAACTGGATTTTGAGGTGACCAACAACGAAGCTGAATATGAAGCATGCATATCTAGATTAAAAGCATCTCTTTAGATAGGCATCAAGAACTTAGAAGTCTACGACGATTCATACCTAATCATCTCGCAAGACTTGAGGAGGTGGAAAATCAAAGAGAAGCGATTGGTTCCTTACCATAAGAACCTTGAAGAGTTGGCCAATTAATTTGACACATTATTATTCAACTATCTTCTAAGAAGCAGACCATATTCGTCTATGCACTGACAACACTTGTATTAATAATAGAGATATGTATTGGGTTCATTTTCTTTCCTATCCCAATAAGCATCAAGCACCAACCAAGTTTTCAAACTCACTGTATGAGCTTTCAAGTTGAAGAGAAGCCATGGTATTGGGACATTTACATCTATCTCACCAAAGGTGAATATCCTAAAGGGGCATCCAAATCTAAAAGGAGAACCCTTAGACAACTGGCTAGAGGATACATCCCCCGAGGTGGTATCCTTTATAAGAAAATAGTCAATGGTATTCATCTCAGATGCATCTCAGACGAAGTGGCAAAACCACATCATGGAAGAAATCCATGGTGGAACAGACAACACTCACATGAATAATAGGGCCTTATCTAGAAAAATCATGCATCAAGGCTATTACTAGCTCACCATGAACAATGATTGTACATAATATGATAGAAAGCTCCCAAAATGCCATGAATAAGCAAAGCTCCAGAAGCTTCCACCTTCACCCTTCAATCCAATTTCTACACCTTGACCCTTTACTGTTTGGGGCATAGATCTCATTGGAAAGATTTCACCTGAGTCATTTATTGGCCACAAATACATTCTAGTTGCCATAGAATACTTCCCCAAGTGGGTTGAAGTTGCACCTTATCATGTTCTGGATTCGAAGAAGGTAGCCCCTTCCATTAAAACAAACATCATCACTAGGTATGGTGTCCCACATGAAATCATTTCTAACAATGGCTCCCACTTCTAGAAAGTGGTGGTCACTCTCTTGAAGAAAGAAAATAATGAACATCTTAGGTCTTCTTCATACAAACCTTAGACCAACGACATAATTGAGGCACCAATAAAGCATTAAAAAACATGCTCCAGAAAATGATGAGAAATCATAGAGGATGGTATCTACATCTACCAAGTGCCCTCTTTGGGTACTGAACTACTTACAAATCGCATACCAAAGCCACACCATACTCTTCGGTCTATGGAATGGAAGCAGTCCTCCCTATAGAATTAAAAATTCAGACAACTGGAGTTCTTCAAGAAGCTTAGATCTTTAAACTCGAGTGGCAATAGGTCCACTATGACCAGCTCAATGAAATTGATGTGAAAAGGATAGAAGCACTCCATCACACACAAAGCTACAAAATCAGGCTGGCAAAGCACTTTAATAAACGGGTTCGAAGTGCCGATCTTCAGGAAGGTGACTTAGTCCTCAAAGATATTAAACAATTTGTGAAAGACCCTCGAGGGAAATTCAGACCTCCTTGGGGTGGCCCTTATATCATCAAGAAGATCATGATAGGTGGAGGCATCATCTTGATAGACATCGATGGCAATGAAGTCAACCATCTGACCAACTTGAGAAGTACTATATATAGTGTTCTTGTTGTATTGAGCATGCATTCAGACATCATATTATCAAACAAGAACTACGTGGACCTGATTCTCCAAATTATCATTATGTACTTCGACTTTCAAATTATATTTGTAAGTAGATACGTAGGTGACCCTCTTTAGGTTCGGTCCAAATCATTTAATAAAAATCAATATTTTATTCACGTTCGCATTTGGGCTATTTAACATTGCATGCAAGAGTTAAAAAAACCTGCTAAGTTCAAAACCCAAATGGGCAGTTTAGGCAAAATTTAGGGTACAACCTACTAGTCTGAAAATTGAAAAGGCGGATCTTGGCAATAATTAAGGCAGCTCGCTAAGTTGAAAACCCAAAAAGGGAGGTTTAGGCAAAAAATAGAGCTTAGTAAATAAAATTAAATGTTTATTGAGATCATATTCACTTTTGGCACTGCCAAAACGAAGCATTGAAATAGAAAAATGCAAAAATGAACAAACTCTTAATTCTCTAAATCTCGACTCAGATTCAATTCTTTATCTCATTCAGGAGAGCAACTCGCTTGGTCTTCTCGTTTGGCCACTAAGACTCAATCCACCATCTAGTATACTCATCAGACTTGCCATAGTTATCACTAGGAATCACCATGGCTCTTGTATGATCTCTGATCCAGTGGAAGTTAATAGCTTTGGCAACTCTATCATTTACTTTGGTTGTTGCAATTAAAGGTCCATTTGGGGGCACGTCCTCGCCCATTTGAAGGAGAACTCTAGTCTCCTGATACCAAGCCACATCCTCGAAACCAAGCAGATACACATGCTAGAAGCCTTAGCTCCTTGGAATGAACCATTTCATCTTATACCAATCAGGCTTCCATAGCAAATCAGAGGGATCCACCTCCAGAAGCCAGCTAATCCACTCCCTCTAAGAACCAAAATGGATTACACTCTTCCTAGTGTGGTACTAAGTAGAATAATAGTCTGGTACAACAGGTCTAGGAATGATCTTGAGATGATCCCTCAGCCAAATCTGAAAGGCAAATGGATAGTCAGAAAATCTGAAGACATACTAAAATAGAGAAGCATAAAAGGGACCTAAGTACTTGGAGAAAAATCGTACTAATGCACCAAGACTCCCTTGAATGGCAGTAACGATTAAGGCTCATTAGCATCTCAGCTAAAATCATCCCCACAATTAACCTACCCTCACCCATCTCGAGTATCAACTCAGCCATCTTCGCATACCCAAATCCCACAGGGCATACAAAAATATAACCCGTAGTCAGTGTGAAAGCATTGGCCCTCAGTCTCCTAGCCATCCAAATGGAGCCATCTTTGGACTCCTCCCAAAACATGAAAGCCAATGCAGGCAGATCAACAAAATTGTCTTTCACTAAGTCTGAAGCAGCCTTTGTTCTAAAATCCAACAACTTTTTGAACGAGTTAAAATATCCTACCCGCTCAGCCGGAGCAGCCGGAGCAGCCTCGGGTCTCGTACCCAACAGTTTAGAAAACTCTTCAAAAGTTGGATACATCTTATCCATACCAGACCCAAAATGGAAAACATGATCGACAGGATCCCAGAATCACACATAAGCATTCAAAACTTCCTAATCAATTTTTAGACCTATCAAAGTTGGTAGAACAAGCATACCATATCTCTCGTGGTTAATCCTTTACACTTTGTTCTGTTTTAGAAACCATTAATGCATCACAAGGTTGAAAAAGGGCTCCATATTCGATAAAAAGAAAAAGAATTTGATGTTTTCTAGAAAAAAAACTTCCAAGTGATTTTCTGACCATAACGTCACTTTCGTATGAATATTTATAGTGCACATAAAACGAGGTAGAAAAATTAAGTTTCGAAAGGCTAGGCATGCAAAACGAGGAAAAACGCACGCGTTTTGGCCTTCACGCATGCGTTAAGGCTTTAACACATGCCTGAAGCCCTTCATGCTTGTGTCTGCCACATGCCAGTACATGATTTATCCCCTAGAATCGATTCGTTTCGATTCAATCCGATTTCATTCTTTGCCCGATTTTTAGCGCTAAACATTTTTTCAACTCCAAAAGTCGGAAAATGGCACAAAATGGGGTGAATTTCAAAATTCTTCATAAAATTTAAAAATTAAGTTCTAAAATAGAAAAATAAACAGTGTTTTCATAGAATTCCCATAAAATGGGGCTCTAATATAGCCAAAGATAAACACATGACATTTCATGTGTAAACCACGTCAGGGATCATCTTCGGACTCGAAAGCTATATCCACCTCTTCCTCTTCGGGCCCTAGCGGTACACCTCAACGCCTGACAAAATGCCTCTCCCACTGGCTCTTCTTCAGACTCATGACAGATATAGTGGTGCTCAAACTGAAAGTGCACCTCTAGAAATTGTAAACACTCTGGCCATGTACAAAACCTGGGACCTGGAAAAGGGAAACAGACAAAAATCAAATGTTGTCTAAGTAACAGAACAAAACCAATATGCAAGGTCAGAAATATACCAACACTGGGAGATGCTCAAAGTCCACCCTCTAGACTCCTGACAGATAATTATGGCCGAAATAATGCACTTAGGTCAAGCCCGCCACATCAGTGTAGAATATGTGGTCAGTAGTCTACGACATGGAATGTTAGGTCTGGCCGGCATATAAGACGAAGAAGCTCCCATGCTAGATGAACTGAAGCTCTGATATGGTACTGCTCGAGTTGTAATCCCAGCTTGAGACCTCATTCCAGCAGTACCATAGCCTCCCTCTGGAACATGCACATAATCTGTATGAAATGGGGGCATTCCAACCATCAGTCTACTCGACTGAAACTCGGAGTATGAAGAATTAGGGAGCTAAAAGTCCTCTAGAGATCTCCCAACTCTCTATTAAGCCTAGAAAGTAGCAAACAATCTCTCTCTCATCGTCAAGGCGGGTGGCCTGACTGAGCCATGACACTCCCTCCCAAAAAGAACTCCATTAGCTCAGTCGACCTAGTAGAATTCACCTCTGAGTAGCGATGATACAAATAGTACCTTGATCTGCCTAATCAAAAGAAACTCTCTAGAAGGGCTGCTATACGATCTAAAATCATTAAATTAGAGAATTAGAAATCTATTAAAAGAACAAGACTGAGATGCCTAATCTTCACCTCAGTCATAGTCACCAAGATGCAGTGGTAGTAAGAAAATATGAAAGACTCCTGCTCACAGAGCCATGACTCTCTGCACCATATCCTCCTAAGAGGGAAGAGAGACATATCCCGTGGCACTACCCTGGGGGTAAGCACACTAAAATAGGAGAAGGCTCATAGCTGTCAAACAGATAGACAGTTTAGCATGAATCAATAATTGACAAAATAAAAAACTAAGAACCATAAAGTGGAAATACTGACATCCCAAACAATGGTAGTTGAAGGGATCCCAGCTATAGCAATCATCGCTAGGTTACCAATACCCCTATACGCTGTTGCCAGAGTGGCACCATCCCAATTATACTTGCCAAGATCATTCAAGTTCAACAGTGAGGCCAGATTCTTTAAGTCAATATATCCCGACTCAATGTACAGAAAGATGGTTGATAAAATGATCATAAGATAGATTCAAGAACACCAGTCTCGAGTATAGTCACCACATTGCCGACCCATCTACTCAAGAAGCTCCAACAAAACAGTCCTCCAAATCTACCCTGACCACTAGTAGGTAATTTCTCCCCTAACAAGCCTCCCAGCTTAAGGCGCTGCCTAGCTCTAGCATCAAAGACTACAATGCGATGCCCAAATTGCATCCTAGTCAAACAAGACCACTCAAAGGGAGTCATGGTCATCTCTCCTATAGCCAGGTGAAATGTATTAGTGGTCGGCCACCACCTCTCAGCAAGGGAAAATATCAGCGATCTATCAAGACTACGTCTTATATCTTACTGCAGCCAACCATTCAGGTTAGCACGAGACACTATCTCTGCCACCTCTGCATGGCCATTTAAGAACTCAATCAGTCTGATCACGCGAGATCGACCGCTCCTCTGGCTAAACTGGCCATCCTACAGGTATGCATTCTATCCTCATAATTTTTCAATTCCACTAATTCCTAAATCTATTTTTTTTTGCAGAAATAAAATATGAGATTAAAAAAAATGAAATGAATGACAGGAAATACTTACCATCGAGTAGCCGGGCCAGCTAGCATATGCCTGGAAGTTTGCCAGCAAGTTCAGATTAAAAGGTGTGGGCGGATGAGCTCTATCCATCATCAAATGATCAGTAGTATTCTAATATGGTAAAGGTACTGCTTTAAAATTAGATGGCCCAACGGATGGTTCAGCTATATCACCAAGCAGATCGTCCGCAGAAAAAGTAAATTACAGATTGCTCACTAAGTCACCAAGTGATGGAGTGCCAAAAGCTGGGATAGGCTCCCCTTTTAGAGACTCACTCAGACGTGCAGACCAGTCTTCCTCCTCCTCGTTAATTATCGACACTGGTATCATTCAAGAGTATCTTTTTCTCCAAAATAGAAAGGAAGAAGAAGAGAGCTTTTTAGAGAGAATTTCAAAGCAAGTTACAAGTTATGGAAAGAAAATGAAGGAAGAAGCCCTATTTATAGGCAAAATGTTCAACTACTGCATTTATTGCGTTCACACTTAGCAGTCACATCCTCACAAACATGACTGCTAAGGGGGGAAGTTATGAACCCTAATTTTGAAATCATTACATCTAAACCATCAATATGAGCCCAACAAATCTGACCAGACTTCAAACGAATCAAGAAAATCCAAAAAACTAAATTAGATCGGACTGAACCGGACCTAAAAAATAGAGCCCACTCCTAAAATGACAAATGACTTGACGTATGCCCGAACAACTTCACGCATGCTTGAAGCCTTTAACACATGTGTCAAGCCCTTCATGAATGCGTGAAGGCCCAAGCGCATGCGTGAAGCGTGTGATGCATGCGCTGACCATTTTTAGGATTTTCTTGTTTCTTTATAAATTCAAACCTCTGACATAGACAGGGGTTCCGACTTTTCTACGCATTTTTTATAGATTATATACTACACTATAGACACTCCCTAAACACTTTTTTTATGCCATTTTATATCCATCCAAGCCTTCAGAACACATTTTTCAAACGAAAGACGTGACAGACGATCCGAGTTCAGACACTATAGACGGTTAATCCAATTCGACAACACTCAGTCCAGTTCATCCTAACACAGTTCAGATGCTCATCCAATCCTCTCCAAGCATGATGAAGACCTGTTCTGGATTCATTAAACTGATAGAACTTTTGACCACCAAATCACGCATAAAGGTAAATACGGTATAGTATTCCTTTTACATTCAATCAAGTTATTGTTTTTAAGCCCTTTAATTTACACCAAAGACATGTTATTCATAAAAAATATTAATCCTTTTAATACTGATTTAAGGCATTTTCTCTACAAAAACCATTTTCATAATTAAAATCAATCAAACCCTAAAATCTATTTAGGTGAACACACTCAAACTTCAATTTTACATTAATCAATTTCAGAATTGGTTAATAGCCTGTTGGGACAATTATTTTTATCAATCTAAAATCAATTTGCAACTGAATAAACAACCACCCCTCTTGTTACTCTAACAAACCCACCCTTTGCGAGAAGGGACAACGACGTGGGGGTTGATTCCCATTAAAAGGGATACGCTGGCAGGCCATTCATGGCTTCAACTCCAAACTTTTAATTTTCTTTGGTTTATTTACATTTTTATTTGTTCAGTTGTGTTATTCCATTGTTTATTTGTCCTTGAAATTGTGTTCATTATGCAAATTGTTTGTACTTTCATATCCTTTTTGATGTATGTTTTGGGAATGTGTGCTCCTCCCAAATCATAAGACTAAAGGGGAGATCTTCTAATTTATTAGGTTTTTAATTTATTAATTTTATCTGCTTTCTTTGGGGTGCTGTGCATTTCCTAGAACCTGAAGTGGGCTAGAGGACGGATCCTTAGCAAATGTGCTTCTATTTACCGCTTTATGGATGTCATTTCCATAATCTGGCATGCTCATGCATTCATCTGATATAAATGCTCATTCATACATGAAAATCTTTTTTTTTTTTAAAAAAAAACTGAACTCATATAATTTTGGGCCAAAATATCGTTTTAATTAAAAATGGAACAAAACTATTTTTATTAAAATGTTTTTCACATCATGAACCCCCGAACTCCCTTTGGTTCCAAAAAAGAACACCTTTTCCAATTGGGTAGACACTAAATTTTTTTCTAAAATGGAGTTAAAATAAAAAAAAAAGGTTTCTTAATCACTTTAGAACAAAATAGATTTTTCCAAAAGGTTAAGTGGCGACTCAAAACACTTCACACACAACGTGCACTCTAATGGAAACATGTGGGGGCACAAATGTGGGAACCCGATCCACAATCTGCGACACCTCGAAAGCACAATTCGAATCCTCTATGCTGTGAGGCCCGTGGGCGCGCTTGCTTTGTAGAAATCTCACGGGTCATTTGGCCGGAGCCTCACAACTATCCTCCCACTTGTACTTCTCCTCTTCCCATTATCACCTTCTTTATCTTCTCTTTTGGTTCCATGTAATTCTACCCTTCTAGGTCCAACTTTTCTGCATGATAGACCCCTTTTAGTACGTTGAAGTAGGTCTGCCTAGTTGTCGCCTGGTTACCCCTGCATACTACCTAAACCCTTATACTTAGGTAGGTATTAGCTATTCCTCCTGCAGCATACAAGTAAGGTCATCCTAACAAAATATTATAGGGGAAAATTATATTAGCTATCATAAATTCTATTGCTATCATCCTTATCAACTCTTCATCTCCTAGTTCGACCTTCAGACGTATCGACCCCTCGAGCCAAACCTGGTCTCTATCGATCCCTACCAAAGGTGTCGCTACTGGTCCCATATGCTTCAAGTTAAGTTTCATTTTTTAGAAGTAGTCCATAGTTATTATGTTCATAGAACTCCCATAATCTGCCATGATCCTCTTAACTCTATAATTGTTGATGTGCCTCTAAATAATTATGGTGTCATTGTAGGGGTAGACTACATGTTGTCCGTCTTCTTATGAAAACGTGATGGTGCACCAGCTAGATGGATGGGTTGAAGGTTAAACAAGTGATTCACTCTTCTGGGCAATGGAGAAAACTTCTTTAACAGTTTGTTTCCTTTGGGTTGAACTATCGCCTCCTGAGCTCCCCCCACTCTGACATATATATCTCCTACTACGTACCTTTCCATTTACTTAAGGGGGTCATCCCTCCTACCTCTATTGTCCTACCTTTCTTCTCTAGCTGGCTCTCTCCTGTGTTCATTGCATCACTTCACATACCTCATAATT